>OY292514.1:16004070-16112778 GCA_958496365.1 Subacronicta megacephala
ACTGGATCAGGCGCAGCTTATTGTTCACCGTCCTCTTGTTCTCGTCGTCCTTTAGCTGCAGTTGACACCGATAAGGTAGAAGTTACAGTTACCATAGTAAATTTCATTCGGATACTAAAGTCGTTAATTTAGCTCCCCAAATTTTAAATTTTAACGCTACCCAAAAAATTCATTAAATTAATTATAGTCGGAGAGCTAATGAATATTTCGACAACTTTACCGAATTTTGAATGTTACTATTCTTAGTTTTTACGTCCAGAAAATGCTATCCCATACGTACATGCAATAATAGCCTTCATGACATCGATCTGAAGCTCGAAGACATTACGGTGAACGTACTGAACGAAAGAGTGAAACGGAAGCGTGCGGTATCCGAGGTAAGTAAAGAATGAACTAAATCCTTGTGGCAAAGGAAAAAGCGATCGAGTCGGTCGCTAAGTAGTACTGCTCCAGGACTTTAAATACTATGAACGCATGAGACGGGTCCATTTCATCGCTGAAAATAAACAAAATTATCATTAATTTTAGTATCACAATGACCGCAATCTTATTAAGTTAAAACAAATTAAAAATGGAATTTGATCCGAGGCCACAATGTGTTAACGTAATAATTTCGTGAGAAAGGGATAGCGTTATTGAATGTGTATAGCATTACCCCCTCTCTTATTCGCAACGTTATGGTACAAGTGTCATGAAGTAGTTATGTAGTTAAAAAACGACTAAACCAAATGTTTGATGCGACAATCTCATTGACCCCGAGTTATTATTTGACTATGATTCAATTATTAGTGAATGGATATGAGCTCCTGTTTTTTGATTATTTGAATTTTACGACATCAACAAATGCATAACTGTATACAGCAAAACGGCAAAAAAATGTAACAACAAACGAAACGAAAAACACATACACAGACGCTCTAAGAAAGGATTACCCCAAACTTATCAGATAAACGTGAAGAAGCTTCTTTTGTCAGTAGAAACCAAACGCCTTGGCTGAACACGATGCTCGTCATGATAAGTATGGGGACCATCTAAAGCCAGAACTAAACAAAAACAACCAGACACACTAAAAACTAAAACATCGACTACCAAACACAGAGTTAGACAACAAAAACCCAAAACAACATGTAGGACTCGTCGTACATAAACGTGAAGCCTCGCTGTTGGTTGTTATGCGGGGTGGCGGCTAGAGGGCGCGTGAGGGCGCGGCAGAGGGCGCGCGAGGCGTCCAGCTGCGCCGCCGCCCAGCGCGTGCCCACGGCGTGCACGCCGCTCTCCACGCCGCGCCCGCTCCCCCCACTCCCTCCGCTGGCCACACTCCCCCCACCGGCCCCACTCCCCGCTGTCCCCGCACTGCCCCCTCCAGAACATTCGCGCATTAGGTGAACGCTCACCTCGCGCAGGTTCTGTCCGGCCGCATTTAAACATCGACCACATTTATATAAAAAGTAACTGCTCATAGAGTAACATGTTAATCGCAAGAGAGTTAAGTATTGAGCTACATAACAGTAATCATTAGTTAGCCACAAAATTAGTACTAAGACTTATAATAAACATGACAGGCACTTTGCACCTTCCTTTATCTTGAAACTTTGGTCGTGCAAAAAGACATTGAAATTCAGATTTTGGCGAAAATACACACAATCAAAGACAATTGATAAGTCTGAAAAATATATAGATCTCTTCGTCTGTAACTTACCGCAGCGATAATATGCTCCTGTTTGCTGGCGGTGCAGACGTCCAGCTCAAAGAAGGGTAGCAAGTCTTGTCCGCTGCCGATAGACGAGCGTCGCTGTGGAGCGCTCAGCGGCGGCGGCGGCGCGCCCGGCGACAGCGGAGTGCTGCAGCGGGACAGCGCCTCCGGCTATGCACATAGACAGCCCGTTAGCTAACAACTTTTTGGTTCCGGTTGCAATTTAACCGAGTTTTCCTTTTAAAAAAATGCTGAGGGACGGTACGTACTAGCTAGGATATTTCAAGTTTTGTAAGTACGTGTACAAGCAAACGAGGAAAATCCCTGCCTAATTAGTTATTTACGAATCCCGGATTATTACGAGCTGCAGGCAAAGAAAACTGACTTTCAGTAGAGGGTATAACACTGATAGCAATTGGCCGTTTAGATTTGTCCTATTTGATTAAGATACTCCTTTATGAATTGGATTTGTTCCCATCTATCAATTGCAAACAGACTACCATTGAAGGTTAAATCAATACATAAAGTGAACATTGGCAGAATATTACGACGCATTGCTCCAGAAATTTTATAGACCAGTAAATCCTTATTACTCAAGACACAAAACCATAAATGAATAAGAGTCTAACCATTTTTAAGCGATCGCCTCATATCAATTGGAGAGATAAGTAGAGGAAGCATACCTGGAAGTGTTAGAAAAAATGAAGTAGCCAACCTGATAACAGTGCAAGCTGACGCGCAGCTTGTCGATGACGGCCTGCGGCTGCAGCCTCTTGTGCGGCTGGTCGTTGAGCGCGGCCCACAGGCGCGTCCACACGTCCTCCGCGAACTGACACACGCGCTGCCGCGGCGCCAGCACCACCACCGAACTGTTCCACAGCTTCTCCTGACTCACTGACACGCACATGTCGCGGACCTGGATTACAAGCCAATAGGGTAGTTGACTGTAAATTGTTATGGCATAATAAAAATTATAACCATAAATAGCTGATAGATACTGAGCCGAGCAACAAAAACAAAGTTGGTTAAAAAATAAGGAAGTTACAAGCATTTTAATTTTATGCTAGATAGAGACACACATACCAATGCGCCATATAAATTCTATACAAACACTCATTAGAACTTTATGAGCCGATTTATTATTTTCTCCGAATACGAATTATATTTAATAGTACTGTTCACTAAGCCTGTTATTTTTAATATATCAATCACCAGTCAACAACCCTATTTTGTAACTCGGTAAATGAGCAGATGAGCCACCTGATGGTAGTTGCAGATGCGTTGCCGAGCCTATTTAAGGAAAAGGAAGGGGAAGAAGAAAATGAGTAGGAAAAGTGACTGACGGAGAAATTGGGCCTCCGTCGCTCCACACTCATGAATATCAACGTCAATGAGAATATCGACGTCAAGTATGATGCTACTACTTGACGTCGATATTCTGTGGGAGGATAGTACTCCCCGATCGTGTTGACTCAGTCATGCTAGCATGTAGACATTTCAGCGAGACTCTAGTAAACTTGGTTCTTCCACAAGCTCTAAATTAAAAAACTATTTTAGAGCTAGCTAGTACAATATTAGTGAGCAGCGGCGTTGGCGTTCTTTGGGGGAGGCCTATGTTCAGCAGTGGACAGCAATAGGTTGATATGAGATGAGAAGAGTACAATATTTTATATTATTTATTTTATCTAGCAAATCCAAGTTGGTGAGCAAACTCCATACACCGTATTATTCAACTTTTTAAGATAACATCTCTTTTGTATTAAAACTATTACCTACTACCACCTCACGAGGATTTTTATAAGAACTCTATCATCAATTAGCCGTGGAAGATAGGGCACATTCAAAATATTGCTGCAAATCCCAACAAAAAGTGTCTTTGTTTGAAATGACTTAAAATAAGCTCACCTTAACATCGGCAAACTTGAGATGTTGTGTGAACGGCAACATCTTCATAAGACTGAGCGCAGACGCGGGGAGAGAGCGCCGTGTCACCGCATACGTCGTGCTGATCAGATACTCCTGCATTACGCGTTGGAAAGAACCGAACCCATCGCGTTGGTTCAAACACATCCAGGATATCAGCTAAAATGTGACGCTAATTGTTAATGTTAGTTGTCGTGATTGGTATACGTAGTAGATTAATGAGCAGAAAAGTAAGTTTAGAGGGTCTCTACGTCTGCAGATCACTGTTCCGCATAGCAAATAAACTGATGTTTCATAAAATGGATAAATTCATGCGTTTTAAGTTCCTGTCATTTGTCTAAAAGACATCCTATTAGATAAGTATTTAAGTTCATAATCGCTTACCTCTTCAGCCAGGTCCATATTACCGTCATGTTGGATTAAATAATGAAGTATAGCCAATTTATTTTCAACAGCAGTGTTGCTCTTAAATGTTGTTGTCAGGTCTTTATCCGGTACCGTCATGGTGACCACATCCAGGGTGTTCAAATCGACCATGGCATGGGCCCCCCATCCAAGTACAGGAGCCAGGCTAGGGCCACTGTCACACTCCTCCATTGGCAACACAATGTGGCAGCAAGGCTCGTGGTACAAACTGATGTCGATAAGTTGGGTGTAAAGCATCGGAATGTTTACTAGAAGGTGGTTGTCTGTAAGGAATGAAATCTAGAGGCACTTTGTTCTCATTTTATAGTGAAAATTATTATACCTATGAGGTACTTATAGCCAGCAGCCACACGGAGACTCTGCCTCTTAATCTTTTCGATTATAAATACGAAACAGTAATTATTTTAATCTAACTAGCAATGTGGGTAATACATTACTAGCATCCTTGTTAAACCCTCGTACTAAGCTAAATGTTTGTATTACGAGTGGGTTCACGTCGGTAGTCCGTTGGGTGGATTTCGAACTGGCAACTACATGATCGTAAGTCCAACGCCTAGTCATTAGGCTACCGCCGCTTCTACATTATTGAAAATGAAAACCTAAAGTACAGATAATATGATGCTTTATTTAAGATTGTAATTATTATACTATAGGGTTATATAAAGAATCAAGAACGATATTCGTATCATGAATCAACTGATCAGCGAGAACACCGGGTAATCTACCTCGCTATCAACTAGCTCGCTGGCTGTTTTTTTTTCATTACAATCTAATAATGTGAATTTCAAAACAACTTTGTTGTAGATCAAGAAATGCTAGCAAAATATATAATAAAATTGCAATTGACTTGGTTTGAATGTGTGTAAAGATCGCACAAATTGCGATAAGATCCTTAGTTCGCCGTCTCTCCTCGGACATCACAAAAAAATCACAAAAAGAGTTAAAATCTTTGTGTTGTATTGCGCTGTACCAAAAATTTTCAGTCAATGAGCCCTCACAGAACACAAAACAGGTTTGTAAAATACAATTTTATAGAAGAAGACAAGTCTCGGGACATGCAAAGCGCGGATTGTGAAGTAGATTGTGATAGTACAGATTTATGTTATTCAATGACGAATGGCGAGGATTTCGACAGTATTAATAAGCAAATTCTTACCAGCATAAAGTGTATACGACGGGCGCAACGACTTAGCCAGTGACCACGGCAGGTCAGGCACAACGCTGTGCACCACACACCCGTGCTGCAACAGTGTTATGGAGTATGCGAAGTTCACGCCAGAGTCCTTCAGGTCAGCACTATCTTCTAATATTAGAGATGTTGTAGAGTCATCTAAGGGCTGAAAGAAAAAAGATATTTTCGTGTTGCATCATCTATCTCTACAAATAATACTTAGACTTTTTTAAATTGCTCCATTGCGGACTGACTTTCAGATTTCTAAGCCATTCGGCTTTTTCAAGTGAAGAATATTCTCCCTTCAAAACAACGCAAGCAAACAATTTTGGAAAGTTAACTTACTTTGTAAAGGTAGTGATGGCATATACACAGTACTCCTTTCTGGTCGCAAACGATCTGCAGATCAAGACTGCAGTCATGCACTCGCAGCGGTATAGGGTCGTCCTCGTAGGCTCCGCAAGCGGCGCCTTCACCGGAACTCGACACATGAGGCAAACTCAACGGAATGTTCAGCTGTTAAAGGATAATTTGCTGTATCTACTTTTTGTACTAAGATGACAAACACGAAGGCAGTCTGATGGTAAGCGGCAATCACAGCAGCCGGAGACACCAGTGTTGCCACTCTGCATCTTGAGACCTCAGTTCTTAAGCCTCGTTTGCACAGTAAGTAATGTCACCGGCTACATAACTGTTCCAAGAGGAACAGTGATTTTCATTACTATTAAGTGGCAAAATATTTCACAGCACAGTTTTACCACTTAAAAAATATAATATACATTTAGGACTGCGTCGTTAGTCTAGTGATCCCGTAGACGAGCTGCTACTGAGAAATTCATAGAAAAACCCAATAAGACTGCTTGACCTGGGGATCGAACCCTAGACCTCTAGCATAGCAGTCGCGAGTCTGGATTTGTGCCTGGTGAATGGCAATAGGCTCACCCCCTATTACATGGGACCTAAACATACCGGCAAACTGTGGGTGTACATTAAATACACCTCTGCGTAACCCTTCGGGGAATCCAGGCGTGATGGTATGTTAAAATATATACAGTATTAAAAGCCATTGTTTTACAATTAGGATTAATTACAGGTCTCTGGGAAGTCTCGTCGAAATTCAGTGCAGTCTAGGTACAATAATTCGTTGTAAATAATGCGACCTTACTGCCTTTCAGGAAGTATATATCCTTAAAATACACTTGTTAGTTTAGTCCAAAATGTAATAAAATATATAGGTTTAGTCTTAAAATAGAATATGGATATCATTTAAGTAAGTTCTTTATCTGAAGAGCCACGTGGGGGGTCCATGTCTTTATCTTAATCTCGAGAACAGCTTGATCATTTCCGAAATAATTTACAAATTACAAGGAAAAATAAACTATAAAAAGTTTAATTTATTCATGTTTTCTTGACTGGCGTAGTAACTGGAGTTCATTCTCGTTGGCATTTATTCAGCTTTGTACAATAGATATATACCTACATTGTGGGTTATTTTAAGTCTTTGACGACAGTTAGTTTAAAAATAGTACTTTCTAAAAAAAAGGAAATAGTCACCATCGTGTAACACAATCTTGAATTTGTTGAGCACGACAATTTCGACTCTCGCAACAGGTAGGTAATGTAGTAAAATTTCAAATGTGTGTGTTGAAATATTACAAAATGTTGTAGTAACTACGTTTCTACAAGTAGGAATTAAATAATGTTTACTTATTCAGGTGGAATTTATATATGTAGGTAGGTAGTGTTAAATCTAAGCTCGACAAAAAAATGCAAGAATATAATTAAATTCAAGATATGAGAAGGACGATGAGCTGCCGTATTACCGGCCGGCAATCACTATTTTTAATACTCAGCATTGTTTTGAATCGTTTGAAGTGAATGAGACTCTACTAACATACTTTCTGCCGTATAATATTACAGTAGTATAGTTTATTCAGACTTCAGGTTTTATATGTGTACAGACAACCTATAAATTAAATAGTAACAAAATGGTTCATATTCGTATTCATTCAAGTACGTACCTATACCTATTCTACAGGATGTACAATTCAAGGATTCTAAATTGTTAATGAATATAAACACTGCTAATTTAGGAACTTAATATTTATAGGTACACCTAAAAAAAGTTAAAACAAAGCAAATATAAAATAATTATGTAGATTGATATAAAATATATCGAACGTACCACAGTCTCGTGCGGAAGGTCGGCGTGAAACTGTAAAGCGGATAACGTCGGCGTCATTTCCGAAGGGGATTTCACTTCTTCACCTTCGGCAAAACTCTGCGTCGGCTGGCGGTAGTGGATATAATACAGCACCTAAGGAAATATGCATCATGCATATATTTATTGTAATTTTTACATATACATTTACATTTTTATTACTTTTTCCGTATTTATTGATCTGTACCTACTCCTTATTGCATTAGAAACATGTTCCCTAGCTCTGTGACTATAATCGATATTATTTTTTGATAAAAGTATTAGAATAAAGGTACTTATGCGGTATCTATTAAAACTCGCCTAGGCTCAAATTTGACAATAATAATATCATTAAGTACCTATACGTAATTTGAATCTCTTTCATAGATTGTAGTGTTTATTTTCATGTGAACTCAGGAAGTCGCGATAGTCGCGGTTTGCGGTAATTGATTATTACGTGACAACGGGATGTTGCAGGTTCGAATCCGGGAATTTATCCACTTTTTTCGTAATGTTACGCTACATTTTTTATCTGCGGTTTCTAACTGTGATCACGAAAAATGGGTCGACAATATTATTGTCTGTACTGAAAATACTATTCTACAAATACTCTTTTATTAAGGATTTTTTCTCTTCAGAGGTCTCTCTTTGAGTATGTGTAACGAGAGGTTCTTATTAGACGGATTCATGATTATTCAACTTATGCAATCCATAATTGTAGTATGAAAATAAAAGGAATCTTAGTTATTTCTCTCTTAGTTACTTTTGTTCCACTTACCTGATGGACACAGTCCCATTGAGCCCAAGAAAATATTTTGACAATCTTCTCAGGTTCTGGATATATTCCATCAAAACCCCACTTGTCAGTGCCATCATCACATTCATTTAGAAACATAGGGGTGCGGTAGATTTTGATGCCTAAAATAGAGACCAACAACATAAGAGTTTAAAGAAAATAACAGAGGATTGGAACTTTAAACTGTTTATAAATTGAATTGAAAAGAAAATATAAATAGCTATAACAATATAAATATCTTCTTCAGACCTACTGACATCCTGGCCGCATGCCAATATTGGCCTCGATTTTTTTTTATATTGATCAAGGCAGTGACAGTTTTATTAACAGTATTTACTCAATATGGATGAATTATTGCACTAAGCTAGCCTTATACTCAGGGAAGAAGACAATAATAATAAAGCACTCAATATTACAACAGAATTGCAGCCATGGGTGGATCTAGGGGGAGCAGGGAGGCTCGTACTCGGAGGCCGAGATTCTTGTATCCCCAACTGCCCTGTCCATGGCCATAGCTCTTGTACCCTCTCCTGCCAACTACATCCTAGATTGTAGCAGGATTTATAATGAACAATGCCTTCATTTTACTTACACTCCAAATGCTTAAAAAGTAGGAATCTGTCATTCCTTATTCCAGGACTGTATTTAGTACTCTTGCCATACACATACTGGACCATAATTTGCTTTGTTGAAGATTTTTCCACCTCCGCAGGTATCCTATCACTTTCAGGCAAGAGGCATATCAGATAAGGACAATACAATGGTTCCTTTACCTCAATATTATCACTTGGAAGTTTCTTCACAATGTAAACTAACAAAGTGTGTGTAGCATTAACTGAAGCTTGAATTATATTTAATTTTTCATCAAAAGTGTGAAGGATGAGCAAGGTTTTGTTTTTATTGGTGTAAGAACCAATGTTTAAGACCTCTTTGCTGTCCTTATCTGATAACCAGCTCAAAAGTTGCGAACCATCTTGCTCTTGGCCTAGGAGACGCCATTCCCGCGCTGTTACTTCTGTAAATCGAATAATAACGTAATATTAAACATGCCTTTCGACATAAACCCATTGCGTTACATATATATCTACTACGTAATGCATGCACAGCAAAGTACAAGATTATTATTAAAAAGGTCATACTCCAGGTCAGGCTTTGGGTATACAAAATACGATTAGATGCAAGTGGCATTTATTTTAGTTCTGGCGTAGTCTTTTGGTAGCAAATGACAAAAACAATTCAACAAATATCGTTACCTTCGCCTTGCGTTTGTAACACGCCGCACAATTTCACTGCAATATTTTGTACGGCCATTTCGTCGATATGTCTAATATTCACAAATAATTCACCTGCCGCTCACATTCACGTAAATAAATACGTCACTATATCGCCACGTTATCAATATCGAAATAGCGCACCTTTATTGACTTTTCTCGCTCAATTTTCTATCAGCTGGCGCCCAGCTGTGATACAACCTGAAGTTAGAAATAAAACAAGATGCCAACAGCGAAGACAAACAAAATATCCGTAATTGTGGTAGCGCTGTGGCGCTAGTTGTTTGGATTACCCAATACGAAAGAAGCGTTGGTATGCACACGAAGTTCCGTTCTACTCAACATCATCTTGAGGACTATTGCATTTTTTCCTTTGTTTTCGATAATTTTTCGACATTTTGTAACAAATTTAGATATACTTACAAAATGTGAGTAAATATGCATCAAGATTTAATAATTCCATATTAATCGGTAGATTTCACTTAATAATTATCTTTTAACATACATTTTCACCAGTTTTTTATAGATATTTGAAACAAATGTATAAAATATACTTGTTTAACATAACAAATTCATTCTATGAAGTAAAATAAGGATCTTGTATTGATGCGATAATTAGTTATGTTTCATACGTATAACGAATTGCGTGAGACGATTGACGTATCGTTTTCAGAAGAAACAATCATGAAGTTAGTCAATAGTTAACCCGCTGGGTACCGAAGTTTTACCGCGACATTTTCGCGCGGAAAGCCGGGCGTTATCGAGCCGTGAAAAGCTGAAAAGTATCATGTAAAGTTAATAATTACATGAAGTGTATAGTTTTTACATATATTCAGTGAATATATTGTTATATGTGACCAAAATACAGTGGAATCCGCCACAAATGTGTTGAAAGTTCATACATCGTATCTAGTTCATGAGCAAAGTACGATTCGTGTTATTTGGAATAATTCGTGAATGACAAGGTATGGTATGGACCAATATTTCATTTCTTAATGATATGGGACATCTTCCACGGTAAAATGCTTCCAAAAAATTCTTTAGCTTGTAGGCATAATTAGGTTATAAACCTTTGGTGGGCGATAAGCCAAGCCAATTACATTGTCAACGGTTATGTCGATTTAAAAGCATTTATTTCGATTTGAATCATTATATTTCAATAAAATATTAGTAATGCGATGATATTGTATCATACATAAGCTATTTTTATCAATTTCCATAAGTGGATGTGCCGAGAAACCCAAGCTTGCGACGTGTCTAATGGCGCTGACGGGAGAATTTCGCGCGCGATTGTGACGGATTCGTGGCATTTTTTAGCGCAGCTGATTCATGTGTTTCTATATTTTTATCGTACTAAATGAAAGCTTATGTATTCTAGTGAATGTAAAATGCCAAAATATGCGTATTTTCTATAATATACCATCCTAAAACAGCCTCTGAAAAAATTTCTCCCGCCAATCAGCAGGGGGCACGCTGCGGGATCCTCCGCCTACAGAGGGTGTTTTACGCCAAATTATTGTACAAATTTCAAAAGAATGCAATTCTAAAGAGCTAATTATTAAAATAGAATGCTTCCATTTTACGATAAATTTGGAATTATGCCCTCAATTACGGTTGTCAAGTGACATAACCCTATTTGCAAGTTGAACATGACATGCGGTAATTTTAGTCCAATAAAACTAAACTTTGATGACCGATAACAGTATAATCGTCAGGAATACTAATTCAGGGGTCTATTACAGGCTGTGGAGATTGAGTGCCAGTTGATTTGTTCCAACTACAATGGCACAAACTGGGTAAGTACAGTGTTGTTGCTGCTACATCCAATACTGACCTTGATGATAAGTATTTGTTTACTTACTGTCATCTACACTTACTTGCAGTTCCTCCTGTGAAGACAGTGAAAAGCGTATGACCTTGAAAAGAAAAAGAAATTCCACAGACGATGAGGTTTGTATAATTCTGATTGCACATTGCAGTGCTGCTAAATCTGTAAACTATAATCTGCCTTACCATATTGTAGTTAGAGAATATGCCACCGGTGAAGATCTCATCGGTACTAGAAGAGGAACTTAATGACCAACCAGCACACAATGTGGTAGTGGAATCTTCTTCATGCTCCAGTGATGATGAGGGCTCTCAGCCAAGAAGTGTATATACAGACCTTGATTACAACCCTGATAGTTTTTTAAGCCCACCGAGTATATCTGACCTCCCTAATTGTGTGCTGAGCCCACTGGAGAATGTGGCTAGAGGCGAGTCCACACCACACTCTAATAAGAGGCCCAGGTATGTGTCACGTTAGTTACCAATACTTGTCCAATACCTACTCTAACCACATTTCACTTTGATAACAAATCTAACTTCGGAATTCAACCTGAAATTATAATATTATGAGGTATTCATCAAGCTTAGGCCCAACATGATATATAGGATCATTTATCATGATATGCAGAAGAGGCAATTGGCAAGGTAAGAGCTTTTTCATGAGTTGCCATAAATGGAGCTCATTATGAACACAACATGGCAACTTACTGTTGACCTTCCTCAAATGATAGTGAACACAACATCTGCATAATAAATAGACTATTTTAATACTGAAGTGTCTTCTGGAATAACCTTCATGTTTGTGAATAGCTAGACATGCGGTAAATTAGAACCTTTGTTTCAGCACCAGTAAGATACCATGCCCAACCTTGCCCAAACGCAAGTGTCCATTGCCAGGCTTGTCCTGGGCAGACCCAGCAGATGTGTGGAACAGCATGTGCGACTGTGATGCTAGATCTAGCAATAAGAAGAACCCAAATATGTTTGACAATCACCCTAATCTACAACCTAGGATGAGAGCTATTTTACTGGACTGGCTGAATGAGGTAAGACATGTTCTTGTAATAATTTCAGTTCATGAATGACTTCATGATTAGAAATAGACATAAAAAGGTTGACTCTCCAAAATGTAGGTTAAAAATAGAATAGAGGATTTATAAAATCATTGCCAAAGCATACTGAAGTCTGCCTGATATAATCTTATAGGAGTGGTTTGGAACCAGAAAGGTTTGGAACTAGGTCCTATAGGATATGGGGTCTCTCCCATACATCCCTGATTTAACTAAGTATATCATTATTTTACTGGTATTTATCTTCTATCTGATAATATACGGTAACAGACAGCATT
The DNA here is from genome assembly GCA_958496365.1 of Subacronicta megacephala. Classification (NCBI taxonomy): domain Eukaryota; kingdom Metazoa; phylum Arthropoda; class Insecta; order Lepidoptera; family Noctuidae; genus Subacronicta; species Subacronicta megacephala. The sequence goes on from OY292514.1 coordinate 16,016,726, forward strand.
AGCATATAATTGTACATAGTGTCTATAAAAAATGCTGTAAAAGTGTATAAATGAGTACTCTGTTAATAGTACACAATGAAAAAAAAAAGGTTGTTGGTGGTTAGATTTTTTACGCCTTCTATCTTATTTCCATGCGGCATTACAGCGATTTCTGAACCAGCAAAGGTAAGAAAACTTTTTCAATTGCACATGTATGAAAGTAATGTAATATCGGGGTCATTGACCTATTTTTTGTCGTGTTCGTTGACCTCTTAACCAACGCGTTTTCAATATACCGCCTTCAGTGTTTTCCCCATTTATATTTATTTAACAGGATTATTTATGTATTATATGTATTTGCAATATTTAATTGGTTTTTGCAAGGTCGTCAACGCATCAGTAATCTAGCGGATGGGTAGTCGATTAGAGGCAATGACCCCATGGGTAGAGCAGACGTTTCGTCAAATTATTATTCCTTCTACTTCTGCAGTGACGAATTGCGGTTGTGCATTCTGTAGTTCTGCCTGTCTTCAGACTAAGCTTACTTTTAGGCTTTGCTAATTCTCTATCTTCATCTAATTAAATACTTGACCTTCACGGAAAGTATAGCGAAGAAGTAATGAAATTAAACGTGCTATTTCGTTCTACAACTGCAATGGCCGTGTGTACACGGTGTAACCGGGATTTCGTGTCGAATTCATGACGCTATTTAATTTGCGTATTTGCAAGAGTAACAATAACTTATTTGAATCATTGCACATTGTTTTAGTACGCGCAGAACTTGAACGTAACACTTAAGCAAAGCTTTGCTTCTTTTTAGATAAGAAGCGTACTATTTATGTGCCAATGCAGCGCAGCTCGCAGGTACTAATTTAATTTGTTGTGAAAGTGGGACACTTGTTTTGTACGCACATGTGTGATAAGACTACGAAGATTAATGACTTTTTAGTAAGCATTTCGTAACCGATATCGACGGGATGATGGCCTATGCGGTTAGAAACCTTGATCTTTTTCTTCATCCTATCGATTTTCCCGCCGCTTCGAAAAACCGTTGCGACCTCATTAGCTATCGCACGATCAGTTGAAATTGGTTCATATTGATGTTATGGTTATTTTCTAGTATTGCGCGGGATTCAGCTTGAATAGTTTAACTTGGAATATCGAGATTACAGTATCTTCTCTGGTTTATCCGGTATTACAACATATTATTTAAAATGAATCCCACTACGACAATCCATAATTGGTCGTCGCTACATAATTACACCCCCACGAGATAGGATTGTCTATTTTTAGACGCACGGAATTTGAATGCTTTTTAAGAAAACTTGTATTCATTGAATAACGCTTGCCTGTAATAACGATTGCACTAGAATAACGTTGGTAATCCAATACATATTGTCAACCTGGTTTTCAACAATAACTCAAAACGCTACCAACATTTAAAACGTTTTTAATCATGAATCTGTCGAAACCTTAACTAATTAAGGCTCGGTCATAGGTCAATGTAAGGTCAAGAAATATGAGGAACTGGCTTCAGGGACATGGACGAGACAGGGGACATTTCTGGACAGGGACATGAAATTAACTAAGACGAAGGACTATTACGCAATTGTGGATGTCAATCGGAATCTTAGACTAAGTCCCCGGTTTCCCTGGAGACCAGATTTTACGAGACTCTTAATTATACAGTAAAATTTTCAATTACTTCCAATTCGGCGTGGTGTAAGCATCGATCGATCCGGAATTGTAGGTAGATAACTGTATTTTTAACTTTGTGTGGTAACTTTTTGCGCGCGTCTGTCTTTCCATTAGACGAGTGCGTATTTCGGACAGGTTTTCCTCAAACCATAGGTATGATAATATTAGTTGTGTCGTTGCATTTCCGGCGGTAATTAAAGAGATTTACATCACATAAAATGGTGACGTTATTTGTATAGAATTGTTATTTACACGATAATCATTTTATTGTAGGTTAAACCAGTGGACTTTTGGCGTATTTATACAATTGATTTACTATTGTTGTAACAGTTGGTGATGCAAAAAGAATTATCTCATTCAGCTTTAAGTACCGGAATTCCAAAAATATCAATGCGCAATTTTTTGCAGCCTGTAACAAAATAGTCGCTCGCGTACTTTTTAGAACCTTCTCAACACGTGCGACCTTCGGATATTGATTTGAATATATTCAGCTATCATTTTGTTATTCCGTTTTGAAGTATATCAGAAAAGAACAACAAGTACATTTTCATCATTTGGTAAATATACCACTTTAGGTTTGCCTAAATACAAAGCCACGACGACGATCTGAATAATAGAATGAACATACCATCACGCCTGTATTCCTCGAAGGGTCAGGCAGATGTGTACTGAATGTACACCCACAGTTCGCCGGTATGTTTAGGTCCCATGTAATAGGAGGCGAGCCTATTGCCATTCTCTGGCACAAATCCAGACTCCGAGCTGCTACTAAGAATTTCATAGAAAAACCCAATAACACTGTTCGACCTGGGTATCGAACCCAAGACGTCTAGCGTAGCAGTCGCGATTGGAACTACTACACTAACGAGGCAGTCTATATTGGAATTAACTGACAAGAAAACGTAATTTGTACACTGTTTTCTTGTCAGTCCCAGTCCTATAAATTTAACACCGGCCTAAATAAAGCTTCCAAAGAACAATTCACTCGTTGAAATAAGCTCACAGAGATGCGTCATTTCATGATACTAACATGGCCGAAATGAAGTAGACAATTTACCTAATTTATGTCTTAGCCGAAATTAATCTCGCTGTACATCCATTAAGACGTCCGGGCAGATAACCCTAGCTCGAGATGTACAATGAAAGACGACAATAATAACCTCTATGATACTCGTTAACATTGTTGATCAGCGTAACATGAGATGTGACTTGGTTTACCTCTCTACTTTAGATTATCAATAATATTATTATTTAAATATTTGTCGGGACTTTTCCAAGTCTAAAATACTTAGTACCTAGTATTTCGCGCATTTTATTATGCATGACCCCACACGCGTTTCCGCTGCCGCCCTGCCACGCTAGACACAATATTTTTTTGATCAGAACTTCAGACAATTTGCGGATAACAGTAATTCAGTTAAAAACTTAAAACAACGACACTTTCCAAAATCGACGAAACGAATGAATTCTATAGAGATGCATTTCTTTCAACAGGTATGTGAAGTATACAAACTCCATAGAGAAACATTTCATCTTACAGTGGACTATGTGGACCGGTATCTTTCCAATACAGAAGATGTTCAGAAGGGCCGATTGCAGCTTATAGGTAAAGCTATCAGAGATAATACATAACTAAAGTTGAAACATCCAACAAAATTACGATACAAAGTGTACAGATACTAAAGAAGATGCACATTAAACTCACTTATAAAAAATCTTCGTATGTTCTATTTTTGTCAACAGACGGCCCTTATAAAAAACCTAATATTCCAGGTATCACATGTTTATTCATAGCGGCGAAAGTCGAAGAAGTGTACCCACCTAAAATCGGTGAGTTCGCGTACGTCACAGACGGCGCGTGCACCACAGACGAAATACTTTTGGAGGAACTTCTCATCCTCAAGATTTTATCATGGAGCATCACGCCAATAACCATCAACAGTTGGTTAAACGTGTACATGCAGCTCGCCAGCGAGGGCAGAAGCGCAAAACGCAGGCTTCTCGGCGAAAGTGACGTCGGCGCGAATGCTCTCAGGGGCTACACATTCGTGTTCCCACAGTATTCGTCGCTGGAGTTTGTGATATGTGGACAATTGATAGACTTAGCAGTGTTACATGTGGATGTGAATCTGTACCCGTATAGTGCCGTGGCGGCCGCGGCCATGGCGCATACCTTCACCAAAGAACTTGCGATTAGGGTATCAGGTGAGATTATTAATCATATTATATGAATTAAGCCAATAAGGAACGTCGTAAGCAGTTACACAAATAGCTGGCTTTTTTGTTAGTTTCGCGTGGGTTGCACTTGAATCAGCAATATATTACTCTTGTGTTCTAAAAATAAAGTTTATCAGTGCCACACTTTAGGCCAAAACAAAAAAAAAAAGTATCATATAATTAAAATAATAATAATTACAAAAACCTCTTTTAGGAAACCTATTTGAAACCTAGAAATGTAATGTCGAAAGCTACCTCATTAGTGTAGCGATAGCATAGCTAGAGCTCCTGGGTTCGATTCCCAGGTCGACCAGTGTTATTGAGTGATTTATCTATTAAATTCTCAGTAGCAGCTTGAAGGGATTTGTACCCAGTTAATTTCAGTAGGCTCACCCCCTTATTACATGGGATGTAACTCAGTGTGTGACCTGAATGGGAGGGAAGATGTTATTGGCGAGGCTATTCTTTATCTGGCTAACATTTCGGGGAATGCAAGTGTGACGTTATGTACAGGATACAGCTGGGAAGCGCTGGAGGCGTGCTGGCGGTGGCTGGCGCCGTTCGTGGAGGTGGTGCGGGCCGAGGGAGCCGTGTGCGTGGTGCGCGGCGGCGACGGGGAGTTCCTGCAGCGCGGCGCCGGCCTGCAGCTGCTCTGCCCCGACCTCAACCTCGACGAGAGCCACCGCATACAGTCGCACAACGTCACCCTCGACATGTTTGTGAGTATCATGTGCTCCACTATTGTCATCAACGTGTTAACGAATAGCTGTCTTGTTTTGCAGGTATTATATAAAATTATTAAGTGATATCCCCTAAATCAAGTGTTTTTGTAGCCCCGCGTTTCCCACTGGCGACGAAACATGTTGCAAACATATATCTTACTTTATCTAACTATGAAAGAGTGAGTAGGATAGGTAGCTGTTTGCAACATGTTTAGTCGTCAGTGGAAACGCGGGGTTACACAGTGAAATGGATAGCTGAAAGAACTGCTGATTAATGCGTTTTTAAGTAATATGTTTAAATGATATATGTATGATTCAATTAATCAGTCATTTAGTAAATGCTGCTATATTTTCTAATTTTTTATAACATTTGTTATTGCTGAGGCCTTGGGGAACCATTAATTTAACACATACCTAATACATTTTGACATTGAACTGGCAGTGCCTCGCGGTAATTTCTGATTACACTCCAGCCGTATTGTAGTCCATAAGGAACATACAAACATCGATTTTGAAAAGAATCTTCATGCTTATGAGAAATTACAAATCTCAGACCAAATCTAAAGATCTATGCTAATAGTCCCATTTATTTTCGCTGTTATCTACCGGTACAAATGTATGAATTAATAGTGCACACAGTCAAGAATCTCTTGTCACTTAGCATGATAGTTTATGGATTTAAATCACTTATTCTATCGATCTAATTCTATGACGGTTCTTCGCAGAAATTATGAGGAAATCAGTCTCTTTGCTAACAGTACATCATAATTAAAAATTAATTATCTTCCGTAGGATAAAGTATACCAGATAATGGTAGAACAGCAGTCAGCGACGCAAACAGACACGGTGGCTTCGACATCTCAGGACACAGATCACATGTACCCGCCGACCCCCCCGGCCTCGGACCACAAGAGCCCTAAGACCCCCACAACCAAGACCCCCTCCACAAGGCACCTCTCACCTGTACCTGAAGCCAGGAGGCTCTCCACTGAATGATGAGAACTACCACTTTATATTAAGGTGTGTTTATCATTGCTTGTTATGTTCCAATAAGGATAGTGAGTTCTTATGAGAGCAGTTGTTTTAATACTCTATTGATTTGGTACAAGGAGACTTCAACTATGTTTCAAAGTTTGAGTCAAAGAGTTCATGTTAACTGTTGTAAATACTGTTGTTTGCTCTTCAGCATGAATATTCGTTATGGTTAGGTAAATTGATTGATTCATTATGATAAGCTACAATGTAAACGCACTCTGAAGATTCGCAATTTGACTTTAATAGCTAGGTAAGCAAGCTAATATGTTAATATTTAAAGGTATATTCTGCTATTGTACATTAAGCTGTTGTAAAAATTACATATTTTAAACAAATAATTCTAGAAATTCGCGACTTACACCATCTCGTTGTCGATGTCGTGATAAAATGATAGACTGATACTTATTTATTTGGATTTTACAAGCTTAAATTCGTCATCAAAATTATTGGCATGTATGTACAGCAGTGGTTGGTAGATAAAATAATAGTAACTTTATCTGTTGAACTTAATTGTCATCACATGGACCGCCAAGAATGTGGGTTACGAGATTTATACAACCAAACAAATGATCTATATAGAAAGTACTGATACACGATATAAAGTAAGGTTTGCAGCAATATGATTTCTATGGTATCTCTCAATTGAACTTTGGTTTCACTAATGATCTGAGAGATTTCTAATGTGTGAGTGCAAGTGAGCTGCTTATTAACATCACTAGGCACTAATGAGCCGATTGGAGTGTGCATGCCACTAACACTTCAATTGAGGAGGGAACCATATTTCTTATTTTACAATTAGAGTTATTAATTAATCATAATGAAAAAACCAGCACTTGTCACCAGTTGATAAACCAAATTATATGTATAACTTGATAAAAATCTTCACAATGTCAAAGAAAATAACTTAGTTGTCAAATGGTTGACCTAGAATTTGTAGAGGAAAAGTCCATGGTGCATATAATTGCACAACTACATTTAGAGATACCAGACTACTGGTACTGTTTTGTATTGTGTTACTATTTAAGTCATTATAAAACTAAAAACAGCTACACAAAATCATACTGAAATACACAGACGAAACACTACATACAACAAGGTTTTTTCATATTAGATTCTTGCTGTGGACTAGGCTGATGATGATTATGATGAAGCCTGTTGTTACAAATTTCCCCATTCTATTCAAGCTACATAATAAATACGCGACCCGCCCCCGCTTTGCATGGATATGGTCATAAATTATATATAAACTTCGTAGATAATCCCTCTTTAATGTCAAAATCCGTACATCAGTAATTTCTGAAATTAGCCCTATCTCAGGGCTGCGGGGATTGTAATTTATAATTATGTAGTGACTAAATACTACTAAACGGCGGTAGCCTAATGGCTAGGACGTCGGACTTGCGATCGTCCGGTTGCCGGATCGAAACTCACCCATTGCACTACCGACGTGAACCCTCTCGTAATACAAGCATTTAGCTTCGTACGAGGGGTTAACAAGAATACTAGTAATGTGCGGCCCACATTGCTAGTAAGCTATTTTAAAAAAAAAAAATGAATTATCTATATCTGTGTATTACAGTATATTTTCAGTTAGCAAGAAAAAAAATGTTGCTCATACGACAAACAAAACTGTAAATAATAATATTGTTCCTACTAAAATAAAGTTGATAGAGATATCAATGAGTTCTGACTAGCACTGGCAGTAGGCCAGTATATACTGCTTAAACATTCCATACAATCGATGTTGTCACTAAAACCATGTTTAAGTAGAGATAATCCACCGTATAATTTAAACTGTTAATATGTTTGTTTTGTAAGTGAATAAAACAGTTATTCCTTTTAATTTCTGTAACATCTACATTGTATCATTTAAGCTTACCTTATAATTATTTAAGGCATGTATTCACATCAGCAGGAATATTCAATGTCCTAATTTATAGTATTGATCAAATAATGCTAAGTACATCACGAATCGAATAATTATCGGTGTGGACGCATAATATCATATTTTGATGTAAATATAAATACAAATGCATTGTAATTAATCATTTTTCAATCAATATTATATTCTGTATCTTTAACTAAGTAGTTAGTTTATCACCCTATGTCTTTATTCTCGTAACGATTATATATTTTTACGTTTATTTTTTGTTAAATTACCGTTTATCCATTCAAAAGTTACCAATCATTTTCTCTTTTTATATAATCTTGATTATATTCTTTAAAAAAATCAAATGTCACTAATTTATGCGTTTAATAATTGCGTAAAACTGAATTAGTTGTATGCTTTTTCCTTGATTTTCTCGACGCTTGTATAGAAATTAATAAATATTTTAATTTATTTCTTATTGATGGTAAATACGACGAAAAACGTTTACGAGACTGATTACTAGAGCTTTGCGTCAACTTAAAAAAATACATGAACGATTGTAGTGATAATATCTTTCGCGGCTTATTTTAACCAAAGACTGCTATGTGGTTGGACAAATCTAAACTTTATACTTGTCCTTCGGATTGTTTCATTTGGCATACCTAGAAATGATGTAGCATTTGATTAGCAGTCTTGTGTAAACAGAACGTAGTATGTAGCTAATGAACTTTACAATGCTTGACGCAAATACATACAGCGTATTATTAGGAATTAAGTTAAAATGTCTATATAAATGGATTAGCTGTGTGTTTCATCATTTCTATGTATAAGCTAACGCACGTAGTTATTAAGACGCTGCTTTAGCTTTTATTTTCAAGCAGTAGCGTACAATCTGCTCCTGCATACGAATATTTTACCCCCGAATAATGCTGTATTACATTGCGATTTGTATATGGCTTCGCCAAAATCCCTTTTGCTTAATAAATCTTCGAGTGACGGATATACATGATTTATCATTGTTTAATTACTTGTCGATGCTAACACCATTACGTTAAAATAAATTTTAAAGAGAAAGTGACTGAATTCTGCTCTGTTCTCAAAGCAACAAATTGATAGGATTAACACTTGAAAATAACAATTCGATCATCTTTAATGTGAAAACTGATATTCGCCAAATAATTCGAGTAATAACTGTTTAATACTCGACATCGACAGTAATTGAACATGAATATTCTCAACACTAAGACTGTTTCGCTGCTATCTAACCGAATCTTTCAATTTCACTCGATTACTAGTATATGTATAGATATGCAATTTATCTTTTGTACAAATCTTATTTACCATATTGTATGGATTTGTTGTATTTTTTAACATTAACGTTGTACAGTGTACCTAACTCCAATAGAACCGGGTATTGTTCGTTTTAGTAAAATTCAACGTAGAATTAAGTTGAACGATTACGCTTATCCACTAAGGCAACGCTCGCCTTATAAATAAGACTTAGATTTGTTACTTTATAATAAAATAATTTAATATTATATCCATAATAGAAAATGATTAGAATTTTTAGACATAAGTTAATTTTATATCAATTTATTGAAATTAATATAAAAAGTACCTTACCTTATAAGAGGAACAACTATATTGTATCCCAGATTTCATAGCATGTGATCTCGTGTCATGGATAATAAAAGTAAATCGAATGTTATTTGTGCAATAACTGCATTGATCACATTTTCGTATGTACAGTCAATTCAAGGCGACATAGTATTAAATAAATGGTGTTGATAATTTATTTGAAAATAGTTTTATTTTCCAATCACTGGTCTCGCAGTATTTGCATACAAAACAATATAAAACAAATCAACGATGTTAATTCAAATATCGTAAAGCTCCTTGTTCGCGTAAAAACCTTTGGTGGTCTTCAGTATTTTAACGGGCACGGCTGGAAAACATCTCGCTCGTATCGTAGTCGTACGTTAAAACGGAGAAAATACGCGTGTTAACAAAGGATATGTATCCGTTGATACAACTGGTAACCATCTTCATTATAATAATAATAACGATTACATGATAAAATAATCTCCATCATATTACGCATAAAAAGCTTACGTACTACGGCCGCGGGTCCTGCATTCTGTAACAATTGTTAAAAGTCTTATGTATCATCATATTATAGTCGGGATATTTATTTGAAAGCCAATTTGTGCACCAAGTTTTGAGGACTTCAAAATCCAAGTAAGTAAAATTGTATCAGTGCCTTGTTTTTGGGGCGCAAATAAATAATGCAGCAAAATCCTGACCCGTCCTAAGATTTAACTCTGGTTACGGGTAGGTAGGTAATGTAATAAGCCAAGGTTTTGGGATAGCGTCAGTTTCCTACTCTAGAGAAGGTGTAAGAAGGCAACACTAGAGGTAAAAGAGCGTATGTGACTTACAAATGTATGCTAATATTAGGTCCGGCGGTAACGGACGAGGCGTCCTGTGGCGTGAGGAACACGAACTGTCGGCTGGTGTTCTTAAGCGCGTGGTCAATCAACAACGCCATCACTATCTTTCTATTCACGTTGTCCTGTTACATTATTAAACTTTATATTATTTTGCGTACTATGTGTTCTGGATGTAATACATCTTCCGGATGTGGAAGACAAAGTCGTCAAAATATTTATATCAATTAGTCCAAAAAGTGGATTTTATGGAAAAGAGCTGACAAAAAACTCAATAGACACTTCGAAAAACCTGTCAAAAAATGCTCCTTACTTCCTTACGATGTTAGTATTACCTTGAAATTGGGTTACCGAGACCTGATGGCGGTCCCTACATGTAGGAGGACTAGGCCAGGAGGAGGGACCCGCCCTAGGCCCTCGCGTTTTAGCATGGCAAAAATATCAATCGTAGATTATTTTTAATGCCTAAATGATAGTATCAACTTCAGTACATTTAGGATATACTTTATATGCATAATGTTAAAGTAATTGGACTGACCATAAAGACATCAAACTCGTCCATAAAGCAGAAGGGCAGCTCGACGCACTCCCAGAGCGCCATGATGAAGGCCACGGTGGAGTAGGAGCGCTCGCCGCCCGACAGCGACGACGTGGAGGCGGCGTGGCGCTTGCTGCTGCTCTCGCGCCCGGTGCACAGGATCTCCAGCTCGCCGCTACCGAAGTCGATGTCCATGCGCCCCTGTATATGTACGTGCTATCAGCCACAGTGGCGTGCTTGAAGGGGGGGGGGGGGGGGGAATAAAGGGTAATGATTATGGGCATTATTTTGTCTAAGACACTTTTTTTCCCTGCAAGCAGGCAGAGACTATATATGTCCACTTGCTACGAACCTGGCACTCTAATTTCGCTTCATCTACATTCATTAATCTCTTCATGCATGACTTCACTGAAATGACATTGACATGAAAGGCTAAACCTAGCCTTTTTTTAAGAACATCCGCAATTTGGTTGCGGTACGTTCGCCGAGGTCTTCCCCTTCCAACTCGTCCATCCATACTCACCATATATACTTGTTTCGTCAATCTCCGTTCATCCATTCTCTCTACATGACCAAACCATCTTAACATACCTTTCTCAATCCTTGTTACTACATCTTCTTTCACTCCACAAAGCTCCTTTATCACACTGTTTCTCACTCTATCTTTCAGCATAACACCACACATACTTCTCAAAGCTCTCATCTCTACAGCATTTATTCGGCTTTCATGTTTCTTCTGCCATACCCAACTTTCACTACCATACATGAGTGTCAGCGCGAACACTCCTCCAATCACAGCCAGCCGTGCCTTTTCGTACACTTTCCAACTGTAGACATTGTTTAATACCCACCGAGTAGCCTCGTACGGTAAGTATAGCTTGGAAGCTATGCTGCACCCTCCTAGCGATCACGGTCTGAACTTTGTGGCAGAACTTTAGATGTTGATCAGTCGTGGTCTCCATCTGTGAACAATAAATAGGGTTTATGCAGGATTCACGGAAATACTACCATGAATTTCGATATTTCGATTTGAGAAAAAGGTAATACAAAATTAACTTTCCTGTGACCAGAAACAGCAGTATTCGGTTATTTTCCGTTGTCGCATAGCGCCGTTATTATATTTAACTTGGCACATAGCACATATATATTTCTTGTTTTATGCTTTTCAGTTGATTTTTTTCGTAGTAGTAGCCTATGACTTTATTTCTTGATTGCTTGCATTTAATGACGATTGTAAGTTTACTCTCGATACGAAGAACATCTAGCATTCTGTGGGGTCAAAGTGCCCAGAAAAAGGGCAGGCAATCGGCTGTCGTATAAGAATGTACGGACCTCCTGTATGAGCGTGCGCAGGCGCTCCAGCGTGAGGCGCGTGCGCCGGTACTTGCGCTCCACGGCCAGCAGGCGCTCCGTCACCTCGGCCTCCGTCAGCCCGTCGCTACGGATCGAGCTCAGCTTCAGCTGGATCTTCTTCAGCTCGTTCGTCACTATTGCTTTGTCCCTGATCAAATGATTGCATCGTAAATAGGGGTCAGATTAGTTAGACTTTAAGGTATCAAATTAAACTGTGAAAACGGTTTTGAGGGGCCTTGTTTAAAAATGTAATTTTTAAAAGTTTAATAAAGATACATACATACAAAACGAAATCCTATCATAGATATGCCTTTAATCCCGAGAATGATAATTATAGTCTTCTAAAACGTTTTTACCGGGATTGATATAGTCTTCGAAAGGGGTGGGGGGATAGTAACAAAGGAAAGAAGAGTTTTAGAAGACAATTATATAAATCCCGGAAGGTATAGAAAACATTGATATCAATCCCCGAACCCGGGATTAAAAGGTATATCCATGTTCAGATTTCGTTGGTCATTTTATGTCATTTGGTACTTAAAATCTCTACCTATTGCGACCCTTGATCATAAATCATTATCTCACAGCAGTAATAAACCAATCGCGTGTTGAATCAGAAAAATACATTTTTGCATTTTAAGAGTAAACATACTGAAAATCGGCTGTAATTTACTGGACTTTCAAACTTCAGAAGATGGACATTAGGAAACTAGAAATAATGGAAGAACTCTTTAAAACGATGAAACATAATAGACAGATTACATTGAGACATAGAAGACGATGATCCTAACGCAAGTGGAGGATCTTACCTTGGGTTTTCGACTCGTGGGCAGAGTGTTTGGGCGGCTTCAATCTTCTGGCCGATGACGGCGCGCTTGTCCTCGAGGATAGCTTCCACCTGCGTCATCTTGATGCTGTCCTCCCGCAGCCGCTGCTGGCAACTCTTCCGCTCAGTCACACCTTGGTCTAGCTTAATTTGCTCTTGGTCTATCTCTTCCTAGACATTAAATAGAAGCATAAAGTAAAAAGAACGCGTGACGTAAACCCGTAAGAATTGATTGATAGATTATCAAGTCACAAAAGGGGAGAATATTGAAGACATTTAGATCCCGCTTAAAAAATTATCTGATGTAACTGAACAATTTGGTGTAAGAAAAGTTTTACAAAGCAGCAAAAATCTGACTGCCATAACCTATGCCTAACTGCCACCTGTACCAAATATGGGGTTCATTCCTGTAGGAAACTTTAATGTTGCAATAAATAAGTGATTGCAGTTGCTAGTTCGTTGTAAACACCTTACTGATATTATAAAGAGGAGACATTTGTTTTTATGTAATGGATAAATTCTGAAACTACTTCATCATCATCATCATCATGTCAGCCAATTGCCGTCCACTGCTGAACATAGGCCTCCCCCAAAGAGCGCCAACCATCCAACTACTTAACCAATATTAATCATTCTTGCACCATTAGAAAGCTATATTATTAAGATTAAGGCTATTTATCATCCCGGGGGGTAACCGGGATCCTACGCGAGCGAAACCGCAGATAAACTCTAGTTCTTTATATAAACACACTCGCATATACAGGGTGGAAGGGACATCGACGCACATCCGCTTACCATTAATTCAGTACATGATTCTGAACCTCCATGCGCAGATATTTGTCGTTGATTATTAAAAAAAAATTGTTTTTTCATACAAAAGTTTAATACCTATACGGTCAAAATGTATGAAACAGCTGTTTTTTTTTAATAACCGACGAAAAATATCTACACCGGAGGGTCCAGAATCATGTACTGAATTCATGGTAAGCGGATGTGCGTTGATGTCCCTTCCACCCTGTATGTGTGGACAGAAAATACCTGAGTGTCCTAAGTATGTATCAGAAAAAACTGCAACTGTTCAATTTTAACTGTTTTTTGGGTAGCCTCTTTCGTGTCCCACTGCTGGGCAAAGGCCTTCCCTAACTTCGTCCAGGTTTGTCTATCCTGGGCTTCTTTATACCACGATGGCAGAAACTATAAGCTTGAGAAATCTTAACAATAAACTTGTACCACTGACCCTGAGGCTCCTGCAGGTGGCAGTAAGTTCCCCCAGCTTGGTCTTGACCTTCTTCATACTGACGTCATACTGGTCCAGCTTCTGTCGGTACTGCGCCTCCTTGCTGGCCAGCTCGTCCACCTGCCGCTGCAGGCTGCTCATCTTCTCCTTCGATATGTTGAGCTCGTCCACCTGTGGTACAAATTCATTTTGAACACTTTTCTCTATTTGGTTTATCTTGTCCTGCGTGTTTGTGTGAAATGCTGTCGTAGTAAATTCGGACGATCAAAAATATGTAATTATATCAATCTGTATCGCCGGGAATTAAATAAGGGGAATTTTTTAATGCAACTCTATTTAGAAATTTAAGCAAACAAAATTTCTCTACTATATTACTCACCGTAAAACAAAAAAAAAACTGATTTGCACACAAAAATGACCAGACCAGAAACGTGCATTAATAGTAAAAAGAGATATTTGGACTTATTTTCTTTTTCGTAAAAACTAGTCATCCAGTAAAACAGTTAAGCTTTAAAGATCTAACAGTATAGTATAATTGATTTATTTGATGAGCAAATTTAGTGGGCAATTCAGTATTTTTGGTGGTAATTTCGAATATTTTGATTGAAAAAAGGGGATTTACAGTTAAAGTATTAAATACCACCCATTAAATAATATCAATATAAGGCGATAGAATTCGTAAAAAGTATTCTTATTTCAATGTCTAATATTCGCGTAAGTGTTACAAACTAGTATAATATCAAACTTTTTGATTTTAAAGAACTCTCGTTCTTCTATAACGTTTTTGATCTATTTCGCCTATTAAAGATTCAGCTACTAAGTAGATTAATTTAAGTGACGTCTTTCGTCTGTAATTCTTCCAATGTTGGATCATTCAACACAATAGTAACAGGGATAACACTTAACAGCTCATAGTCATTCATAACACATTTCCTAAAATAAGTGAAGCTAACTAAGGTTGTATGTACGGCGGCAAAATATTTAGTGGATACTGGATGGACCTATTTACGACCGAGATAATACAAATACTTAAGAGCATTTATCTTACCAAGACAGCGTGTTGCGGTGCTTGCTGTTGATCAAGCGCTTCAGCAGCAACGCGCGCCGCCTCGTCTTTCTGATGTCGTTCAGCCAACAGCGCCTGAAGCGCTTTAGACGCCGAACGTTCGTTTTCACGTGCTTGTTTCGCTTCTTGACTCAGCTCCTCAGCTTTGGCTTCTAGCGCTCTGAGCATTGCTTCTGCTTCTTTTATCTCGGCTAGCACTTGCCTGAACAGATGTTTGTCCAAATAAAACGTAAAACTTAGAGTGTAGTGATGCGAAAATCTCAAGGCGTAATTAAGAACGGCCTTTGTCACACTTGGATCATGAGGCAGGTCTAATACACGGAAAGAGAGGGTCTGTCATAACTATATGCTGACGTCACTTACTTCTTCCTTTCAGCAGTGCTAAGGTGCAGAAAGCGGCTCTGACGGGCTGTTCCTCCGTAGCTGCGGTAGTTGGGCGCGGGGTGATACTCCGTAGAGTCGAGGGTCACTATCTTGGCACAGTTCTCCGGGACGTTCTCTTCGTTGTCCGACAGGCGGATCGCGTCCTCTGCGATATAACTTTTTATTTGGCAGGAGCTTTCAATATTTTGGGTTCGCAAATGTTGTATGTCCGTTTAATAGAAGTCACGACGCTTAGGTTGCTATTGCTAGTAGATGCATCATGACGTAAACCTTTAACCGACCTAGGCGGACTTTTTCGACAATAAATTACGCTTTACAAAAGATAGGTATAATAGACATAGACAAAATCGAATCAGATAAATCTGCCTTGGGTGATAACACTTCTATGATTCTTCTTTCATGATTAATTTGCTAAGAATACTGTATGTATTCCTATACCTATTTGATTTGTAAGTAAGTACCTGTACTGTAAGTATGTATTCCTATTTCTACTAGTTCAGATAGCTTAACAAATTATACCTACTTAGAATATGAAGACTCACCGTGTTCAGGTACAAGCAGGACGGACTCCATGCAAACGTTGTCGATGAGGAAGTTGGCCAGCACCGGGTCGCTGACGTCGAGCGAGTCGAGCGCAGACATAAAGTTCCCGGCGCGGACGCGGCGCCGGCGCACGTCGTGCACGCGGTCTAGGAACTTGCTGCACGTCACGCCTGGCTTCGCACCAGAACCATACACCTACGTGCGAAGTGCGAATATGTACTAAACTATATAGCGAGCACAACACTAGAAGGGTGGTTCGCAGACTAAATCAAGCCATCGCTTGTCATACGAACATCTATTACAATCTTATCGGAAATCTTAGGCCTGACAAACTATTGAACTAATGGCTTCACATATCTATGATATTCAGCCGTATCTTAGGACTTTGGAACATATATTAAGGAAGGCATTGTCTCGTGGGATACAGGCAATACACATACTTTAAGAGGAATCCTTTGAATTGATAATTTTTTTTGGTAACTAATAAACAAAAATATCTTAATCATCAGTCTGCTGAAATCGTAAGCCGCAATCCACGTTATTTAAGTCAAGGCTAGTGTCACCGAGAGCAGTACAGTTTGTTCGAAGTAAGTAAGCCGATCGGAAGTTGTCTGCAAGTGGTTTAGAAGTGGTAAATTTTAATAGAAAGAGTCGGTGTAAAGATAATTAGAGTCGTATATGTTTCACATTTCTAATTATTTTGTTTACTTATTTCGATATTTATGTATTAAAACTCTTAATTAAACGATTTTAGCACCGCGGTAGTTCGGAACGGCTAACTTCCGATCGGCTTACTTATTTCGAACAAACTGTACCATTTTCAATAGAAGTACAATCTATACCTACAATAAAATTGTAACAGGCCAATGTCTGTCATCATAGATATTAAAGAAAAACTAATATGGGGGGTCTTTATTGGAGCAACAAATGGCAAAACAACTATTTTTCTATTTTTTGTCTCTATGTTTGTATATGCATCAAGCAAAAACTACTGTATGGAATTGAATGCAGGTTTCACCGATGTATTGCTAAAGGTCTAACTTAAAATCTGTACTTACTGCATTTTTGATTAATACACTGATACATACGTAACACATAATACAATACACTTACTTGTGCCATTATTTGGAAGAGTTTGCGCGAGTCTTCGGGTGTGTTTACGCAGAAGGACTGAATGCTACCACCGATAATGTGCTCCAGCGCACCGCCCCACTTCTTCTCTTTCACTTTTAGGTACGCGCCTGTTTTATATGAAAAAAATACTTCGTTTGTTAATATGTATCCTACAAGGAAGTACGCCATCTTCGAATATATGTTAAGAGATCAGATAGATCAGTTGGAACATATTGCACTAATATACTGTGACGTCTTTATATATCCCAGTTTGCGTGTAAGAGCATCTGGTCCACTAGCGTGTATATTTATCCAAAAACTTCTAATTTTGACTTCCCATCCAGTACTATGTACTTAATATTTAATATTTTGTTCCGTACAGGCTGTTGGATTGTCTGCCACCAGAGACCACGACTTTTACAAGAACCCGTGACTCGTGACTGCAGCAATTATTGCAAGATCAATGCGAGACGTCAAAACTGTGGTTGACAATTACAAATCTATGATGTAAACCACACTACCCTTCCCGGAATACAGCCCTTTTGTTAAGTGTAGAATGTATATCAAAAGTGCCTATATTTCCTGTATTTATTATATTTAGGTTCCATCTAATTGGAGGCGAACCTATTGCCATTGACCGGGCACCAAAACTGCGAGCTACTAATGCGAGTTTCACAGAAAAACACAGTAACACGTTGCTTAACCTTCGAATCCAGGACCTCGAGCATAGCAGTCGCGCTCGACTAATGAGGCAGGAATAATATCAGGGGGGCTAAAATGAACACATTGATCTATAATATTGGAAGTATAAGGTATCATTGCAATGTACAAACTGTTCGTTAAATACAACGGCACGATATGGCCTTGATGCGTATTGTGATGCATAGAGATTTGGTCAATTTAGCTCTTCAGGTGCTGCACTTACCAATAGGTCCTCTAGGTGGCTTTGAGAACTGTCCCTTAGCGACGGCGGCGTTGATTCGCTGGCACAGCTCCACCATGTTACTGCCGTACACCGCTAGCGAGTCGTTCCCGCGTGACTCCAGCTCGCGCAACTGCTGCTTCAGTTGTCCTGTACATTAGTCTTATGCATTCATAAACCTGGTTATAAATGCAATTCCATAGCCAATACACGACTTTTTAATAGCAAAAAAGTATGGCGTCAGGGGTCCATGGCTGGCTAATCTACTAATATACAAATGCTCTGCATTCATATTGTTCTTTGGATTAACTTCAGTTGTATCACCTATATATGTTAGTTTAAGAGGATAGTATCCGCTCCGCGCTCCATACAAACGTAGTTTGGTCTTATCTTGAATATTAACAAATGAAAGTCTTTGGAATTTTGCAGTAACAATCTTATCATTAAAATACGTGTTCCTGTAGTATACAATTTCATTTCAATATACGGTTAAAAAGTTACACGAGCTCAAAGATTGGCAATTTTCGTTGAAAAACGGCCCAACTTTATGCTAGTATTTCTCGGCAATGTATCAATACAGAAACATTCTGATTCGAAAGAAACCCAGATAATATAGTGAATATATTTTTACAAGATTTTTTTTTTACGTATTAACAATATTATAGGAGTAATCTCCAAAATTCGGAACATAAGAAATACGCGTGAAAATGTTGTTGTTTCTCCTCTCGGGCACGCGTTCGCATCGCGAGGGATAGGGACAGCGACAACTGTGCAACATTGTTGCGTTCGCGAGGGACACTCCTCTTAACGGTTTCGTATATGGAAACGGTATGGTTTGCAAGTCATGACTTTAAGCAAAGATCTTTGGGCTCTCGCAACGTGAAGCATACAAGATTTGCAGTCGCTTCCCCATGCCGTGTTACAATAGCCCACGATCGACTAAGCTAGTGCAAGATACACCGTTCGGAGTAGCTTAGGGTCTATGCACACCACGATTTCTAAACGCGCCGACGCGCTTTTCTAACACGCGCGTTGACGGCGCGCTTTTATCCTACAGAGCAGTTTATTGTCGTTTGTATCGATAAAACGCGATGCTAACGCGCATGTGTATCGATACACACGCGCGTTAGTATAGCGTTTGTATCGATTCAAACACGCGATACCGATGCGACGGCTAGCGCGCGCGCCTTCCCTAGTGTAAATCTACGCTAGTAGCAATCGAGCAATTTGGTGCACCGCACATCTTCGGAACAAAATGCCAGCGCGTTTGTATCGATACACACGCGCGTTTGCATCGCGTCTGTATCGCTACACACGCGCGTTTGCATTGCATCTGTATCGCTATACACGCGCGTTTGCATCGCATCTGTATCGCTATACACGCGCGTTTGCATCGCGTCTGTATCGCTACACACGCGCGTTTGCATCGCGTCTGTATCGCTACACACGCGCGTTTGCATCGCGTCTGTATCGATTCAAACGCGTATTTTAATTTATACAGGTGTGCAAAGGTCTACAGGCTGCGTCTGACTTGCGTGCGTATCGCGTCTTTATTTAAAACGTGGTGTGCATAGGCCCTTAAAGCCAACCACATAGTGACATTTTTTAATTTCTTAAACGCCTATATAAGTGTTCTAACACGGGAGGTGGTTAATTCAATGTGGGTTAGTTAATTAATATACAAGAGATACACGTACTGAGTGAGTCCCGCTGTCGCTGCGCGCGCGCAGTGATCTGGTCGGCCTGTCCCTGCGCATGCGCGACGTTGTCCCTCGCCTGCGCCGCCTCGTGCTGCGCCGTGTCGTAGCGCGCGCGCAGCTCCGTGGCCGCCCGCGCCGCCCGCGCCGCCGCCTCCTTCAGCTGCGCGCGACGACTCTCCGCCGCCCCAGATCTTAACGACATCATATCTCAATCTCAGATCAAATAAAAAGTCAAGATGGAACTTTGCGAACAAAGAAGTGAGGCCGGTTAAAACTACGCCTTATCTTGTCAGTCAAGCTTTCGATAGCTTGATAGCTCGACTGACAAGATAAGGCGTAGTTTCGGTATTGTTATATAGTGTAAAATTGTGTTTATAAACGGCTAGGCGTAGTTTTAACCGGCCTCACTTCTTTGTTCGCAAAGTTCCATCTTAACTTTTTATTTGATCTGAGATCTTAATAGAGAAATTTAAAACGCACAGCCCGAAAAAGTTATGGTTCTCAGATAGTAATAAATAGAGGATAATGGTGTGAAAGGCAGTTCCCTAGCTTAAAACGAGGCTTGCAATGACGGATTGAAGGAACTATTTATGAATCCTTCTAGTTCTCTCCCAATAATATTGGGGCTCCACTCTAACCAGATGGGGCTGAATATTAGTATTTTACACGAAGGGACTGGCAACCCAATTTCTTAGGCAACACCAATATTCAAAGAATAGCCAAATAGTCAGGCTTATTAAGGCCCCTGACTAACACTAACGATGGTCATACATATAGGTGAACGTATGTCAACCAGGGCCTAAACCTAAACAATAACGACTAGACTAGATAACGAAGTTAGAGGGGCCCTAGACAATGTTACATTTCCATATCGATAACGATACAACAATACGAGGTGACATTGTCTAGGCCCCCAGGACCGACGGCTTAACGTGCTCTCGGAGGCACGGAGGGGTCTCTACGTGTTAAGAATGCAGAAGCAGCTTAACCTTGCAAGTTGCAGATCTGTTGATTGGTATAGTTATAACTTAGCTACGAGTTGAAGGATCTATGTATCTCACCCAATATTCTGAATCTCCCTCTCTAAGTCCGCGACCTTTCTCTTCTCTCTATTGAGCGACTCGGTGTACTTTCCCGCGTTGTGTTGCGAGCTCCGCCAGGTCGCCTGCACGCTATTTACATCAGACTCTAATGATCGAAGCTCTTGCTCTAATGCAGACTTCTCTTGAGATTTCTGTTCCAGGAGGTTTTTCAGCTCGCTGAAATTTAATCTTAGAATAACAACGAAGCTAGGGGTTCTTGTACCATTTTTTATTATTTCTGTATATGGATGTTTTAAAACGCTTTTAGAAGTCAATATTTATATTTTTTTACTAGATGGCGCGGCATTTCTTTACTGACGACCTCTGGGAAGAAACACCAAAACAAACTCAGAAAATCATAGTCTCTTTTAAACTCCAGACAATAAAAGTATTATAAGATACCCTAGCGAGTTTTTTTGGAATGTAAGAATTTTACAGCGCTATTCTGGTTGTTTAATATAATATCTGAACACCATGGATTTACTCGACTTTATTTATTATTAGAAGAGAACACGAGGAAAGAAGGATATAAAATGGATTAACATACTCAATAGTATCAGTATTGCTGCCATAATTCTGTTCCATCTTACTAAGTTTCTCCCTAAGTTTATCCATCTTAGCTTTCTGCTTGTCATACTGTTCTTGAATCTTGTTTGCTTCTCGTTCTAATTCTGCTATCTCACTCCAATAGTATTCGTTTTGGAGGGATTGTTTTAATGCTCTGATTTCGTCGCGCGACCGCAACTGTTCATGGCTTGTTTTCCATTTTTTATACTCTTTTTCCAAGTCTGCACATGCCTGAAAATACAATCAATCTATACCATGATACCATAACTGCGGCAGGAGCCTTGCACAAGGAATTGAAATTAAATTGAATGAAAAATTACTAGACCACTACATTAGTCTAGTGATCCAACTGGTGGCACAACAATACGCTTAAATGCTATGCTAGAGGTTGTGGGTTTGAGTCCCATACCCAGTATTTTTGGGCTTTGTATGAAATTCTCAGTAGCAATGGCTCAGGGCGAACTGTGGAAAAACAGGCATGATGGTATAAAAAATTACTTGAAAATTAAAAATCATCAATCAGCATCTGGAGCTGAACACAGGTTCAGCTATTAAAAACTATTTATGTTGTACTTTGTTCACAGTGTTCACTTTGTTACATAATATACTGATTATAAAGTACAACATAAATAGTTTTCTATAAATAAGAAGACTAAGAGAAGAATAAGAGACTTACATCCTTTTTCCTTGTCCATATAGCAGTAGCTTTATTGCAATTTTCAAGAGCCCTTACATAATTACTTTCTGTTTGATCCAAATTTGTAGCCTTACGAAATAAAGCATATTTCTTCTTTGAATCAGAAGCATGAAAACTTCTTGCGTCATCCTGATTTAATACTGAAATAGGGTTGTCTACTTGTATGTCATGTGCAAGAATTATAGCATTCACTTCTTCAAACTTGGTTGATATGACATCACCTGTGAATATTTTTTTTTATATAATATTTGTCTTTATTAACCTTCTTTTAGACATTACATGAGTTTTATTTATTCATACAGTATGTAAACAAAATTCCCAAGAGCAATTACATACAATAAAGGAGAAGATTAGCAAATTTTTCTTCTTTTATGAGTACATAGTGTAGTCATGAACTAGAAAAGTTACATATTTTTTAATTGTGCATTAAAATGGAATCAATGAATAAAAGGGACATGATCTATCTCAAGATCAACTAAGCAATTCAAGTTCAAATGTCTTTATTTCAAATAAGCTCTTACAAAAACATTTTTGAAACATCATGAGTAATTGTATGGTTCCAAGAAGTTGATCTCCATGAACACACTTTTAAAATAAGAGGGTACATAACATAACACTATTGAATTTACCCCTTACACAGAGGATTAAAAAAATGTAAGTTACTTAAAATTAAACCAAATATCCCACAACCTGGCTAATGATATTTCAACTTGACTGAATTTGGGTTAACTGGTATATATAATATTCAGGAAACTAAAAGGTGTTTATTTTTGTTTTTGGTTCAACATACAATAGATAATTACTGTGTTCATATTTGTTCCATGCTTTTCCAGCACATCAAGTTACCACAAAATGACAATTTTTCTCAGTTGATTTTGAACTTTATCTTCAAGAACTTAAGGTTTAAAATAATTTGGAGAAATTTGACAGTTTTGTATACCTTGACTTGCTGGCGACTGTACATTAAATCATCAAAAACCAGTCTGCCATAACAAAATTATTAATACTATTAACCCGTCCCGCGTATCCCCCTCCCCATATGCAATTGCCAGGAACGCAGCCATTTTTTTGCAACTAAAAAAAATTTTGCAAAGTCATCGCAAAAATTAACATTGTGTGCATATATGATAATTTTTGTGTCATAAATTATACATATTTACGTTGCTTATAATATTTCCTAACCACTACAATATACAGATTATAACCAAAAAGTCACAATACCTCACAAATTGGTTGTAAATCCGCTGGATACGATTTTTTCCCGCGCCACTCATTCCACTTGGTCACAAAATATCATATTCTCTAACACTTTCACATAAAAAAAACACTTACACACTATCTCAGACATATTACCATGCTCAATACAACAACTAATTCGCCTTTTATCACCATAAACATACCATAAAACTAATATTTACATTACGTTTCCCGCGCGACATAACTTTTTATCTATCACTCACGGCATCTTCCCGGCGCGCGGCGGGCGACTAGCAGCACGCATGCGCGCGGACGCCGCGCGCATGCGTGCTGCGCGGTCGCTAGCCAGTCGCTCTAGGCAGCTAAATATGTACAGCTTGCAGTAAAGTCTTTGCGTAAAATTATTCAAATTGTTTTTTTTTATTCAAGTATGAATTTCGTAAACATGATACATCTTTAATCTATACATTTATTATAAAATATAACTAGTTAAATCGATCAAATATAACGATGTAAAAGAATGGTTCATAGATAATTAAATATATTAGATTTTTTATAAGTTCAGTTTCTGGCTATGTAAATAAAATCAGGAACACAATTTAACTTGAAATTAACTAGGTATTTTACCCGACTTAAAAAAATGAGATTATGATAATATTATTACCTACTTTGCAAAGTAGGTAGCTGATTGGTCGCCCGTAAGTACTAGTTTTACTTGATATTGGTTTCTGCAATACTAATGTGTACCTATACACATACATAATATCTGTTATTATTTAGATACTTCGATACTTTTGTTATGCTAGTCGTGGATAATCAAACAAAAATGTTGGTATGTACCTGCGGTCAGACTGACCACTGACTACTGATGGTCATAATAGGGAAATATAATAACATATATTATTTTATGTATCATCCTCCAACTAATAGTAACTTATAAGCAAGTTTCCAATAAGACATAAAAAACAAACTATCACGCGTGTTATAAGAATTTTATGCAAACCTTACAATTTTAGTTTGAATATGGCGGGCGCCTATATGCTCCACTAACTAACACACTAACTATAATAATCTTGTAAATATGCAGTAATGTATGTAACTGTGAACCAAAATATGTTTGCAAATAAATAATCTAGCTATTTATATACATTTGAACACATAAATAAGAAAGTTGTTATTAAAATATCACGAAATACGTTGGACTTTTGCGGGAAAATATACACTCATCAAAAGTTCGTAATGTTTTTCTCAAATTTTATGACACTTTTTCATAAAACAATGACTTAACACATATTCTACAGTTATTTCTCAGTAATTCTATGTAAATATCTTATAGGAATACACTCAAATGTCGTCGTGAAGACATTTTTAGTAAGCCACTTACCACACAATAAATCGACTGCGCGCGAATCGACGCAAAAATATGGCGCGCTCGATGATAAATTATTTTGAATTATTTTTTTTTGGTAGCATTCAGTTCCGATTTCCGTTATAAGTGAAGAAATAAGGTTGAATATTAATTGAATGAACGAATTGTGTTGTCCAATTGCGTGTTAGCAAAGCGAAACGTAAGAAATGCTTGACCAATTAGACGGGAATAAATAACGTACACCCGGTGTACGTCCTGCGCGCGGGGCACATTTTAATAGTGTACACACGGGTGTACGTTTTACACTTGACGGGTTAAAAATATGAAACCATAATCACATACCAGATGCAGATTTAACTTTGTAGCTGGATCCACCTGAAGCATTAATGTTTCTCACAATAGTTATGTAGTCACCATAAATATTTTGTTTATATGCCTTAACACTGCTGTTCTTAATTTTAATTTCAATTGAGGCCGAGTTTGCACCCTTCTTTATAAAAGCTGTGGGTAAATATATTTGTTAGTATGATATTCAAACAAAATTGTATGCTTAAATAGTTGAGCCTTCAGTACTTTTCATAATTTAAGCCAAAATTTTACGTTGTTTACTATTTTAAACTACAGTCATTGGTTGTTTAAAAAAACTTACATTACAATAGAATAGTTACACGACAAGAGAAGACGTTAGCTAACTTACAGTGTAGGTTACTTCCACGATTAGTGGCAGAAGCTCTACCACCCAAGCCGACCACTAAAGCAGTTAAAATTGCGCTTTTCCCACTTCCATTCCGACCGACAATAAAATTTACATTTCTGTTCAATTTCACCTCCAAATTATCATGACAAAAGAAATTGCGAACATGTATGCTGACGATAGAACCATCTATGTCCTCTTCAATGATGTCTGATTCCATTTTAAACGTTATTTTAATAAAATTGCGCCAAAAATACTTAAACACAACAAAGCAAAAACCTCCTCTGGGCCGGGCGACGAATAGACACTTAGACACTGAATTTGACATTGACATAATTGACATTTACCAAGGTTCAGTTTGAATTTAAATTTAAGTTGCCTATTGAAAAAAAGAAAAGCTTTTTATGTATTTTTTTTGGCATGGCTTGAGAGGCCTTTGTGCAATATTTATCTGGAAAATGTTTGGGTGTAACCAATTAATCATCGGTCACTGTAATAGTAGTATATACCTATCTTGAGTAGATTAGTCTGTTGTGTACCGTATGTATAATAATTTGAGGTATTAATGACATTGTGGTCAAAGGGGATAATAATACTCGTAAAGCATAAATTGTAATAATTATCAGTCAGTAACTGCCTCCTTAGTCTAGTGGTCCTAAGCGCGACTGCTACGCTAGAGGTCGTGGGTTCGATCCCCGTATCAAGCAAAGTGTTATTGGGTTTTTCTATGAAATTCTCAGTAGCACCTCGGCGTCTGGATTTGTGCCCGGTTAATAGCAATAGGCTCGCCCCCTATTACATGGGACCTTAACATACCGGCGAAGTGTGGATGATAAGTACACCTCTGCCTAACCCTTCGGGGAATATAGGCGTGATGGCATGTACCATTATTCTATGTAACGTAAAAAATAATAAAAGTACATAGGATAGTCCTCAGACTAATTATCCTGGGATAGTCCGATGGAGTTACCATGTTTATATACTAATTCTACTATTAAGATCATTCGTATACTCATACATAATCTTTTTAGACTTTATTCAATTCAGTCTTTTTTTGTAGCTCTAGACAAAAAAATACTGAAAAAAGTCAAGAGTTGATCATTATTTTCATTTCAAAATTCTCACAACTGAAAGTTTTAATTTTAATTCCATAACTTACAAAGAGATCAAGATTAGTAGGAATTCGAAATACCAGTAGTAACATTTTTCAAAACGCCATTTTTACGTTAGGATTATCACGAGAATTTGCAATTTGTTGATCATTTAGATCTTTTATAGATTCGCCAGTGAAAAACTCATATTTTGCTTTAATTGTAATTGAATACAAGCAATTACTGTATAACTGTGGGCCAGTAACAGCAATACCAAGGTAAACAACTTTTCAATGACCGAACAGTCCTAACGTTACTGAATCAACTTATTTTAATTGTTTTCGCGGTGGAGCATGTGTTCTTCATTACAAAACCATCGTACGATATGAATATAAGAATTTAAATGCTTTATTCTTCACTGCTGTACATAAGCCGACTCGTTCTAATTTGGTGCGAGATGTCTAGATTTGTTTTTCATTAGAGGGTAAACAAAACAATTCGTTAGCCAATCAAGCAATCAAC
Source organism: Subacronicta megacephala (assembly GCA_958496365.1). NCBI lineage: Eukaryota > Metazoa > Arthropoda > Insecta > Lepidoptera > Noctuidae > Subacronicta > Subacronicta megacephala. The sequence goes on from OY292514.1 coordinate 16,043,592, forward strand.
AGCTAGTCATTTAGTAGGTTAGTTGCACTGATAACCCTCATATGTGTTAGTGTAAATTCTACATGCATCATATTAAATGACCTACCTTGTTACAGTAAATCAAAATGAGTGATTCACCTGATCAGCCCGAACCTCCAAAGGATGTAAGTATAATTTTTGTTGGGTCTCTTGTCTCTTGTAATGGTTTATAACAAGTATATTTGATTGGCATGGTATTTTAATGTGTGTGGAGGGTATCTAATAAATTATTGTTTTTAGATAAAATATGATTTGGATTGTCATTACATTTACATTGGGGTCAATAACATAATAAAATAATGTAACAACAACAACATTCTATCATTGTTGCCAATTTATGTAATGTTACATTAATTGGAGAGCAAAATTACAAAAAGAAACATTATCGATAGCATTGATAATGTTTCTTTGTTGTTGTTGTCAGTTTGTTTTTGAGGATCTAGGAACAGTATTATTACCTCGATACGTTACAATCGAATATGAGTGTAAGTTAGAACATGTGCAGTATTGTTAAAGAGCTTACCGACCTCAGGACAGAGGAAAGTAAAGTTGGGTGATTAACTTTAATTTTCCTATTTTTCAACCTCTAAAGTAAGTCTTTACAGTAATTATGGAAATATTGACTGCAATAAGACTAACTTTATGAAATAAGCATTAAGTTTTTGTTGGGTATTGATAAGGGATGCTCTGATCTGGTTTGTGAGATTACAAACTGTTATAGATACACTCTGGTTGGCATAAAATTAAATTTGTTACTAGTTAACTAATTATAAAAGCGTGTTTTGTTTGTTGATCATCAACATTATTATAGTAAACATTTTTAACATGTCATAAAAAAATAACTGTCATCTAGCCCATTCACTAACAGTGTTATATGTGTTACAGCCAAAAGAGTTGGAGAAATTAGAAGAAGCAAAGTTGAAGGCGAAGTTTCCTAATGCAATGCTGGGGAGAGGGCCTGGAGGACACTCAGCTTTCCTACAGAAGAGGCTGGCAAAGGGGGTCAGTATTATTTACATAGGATTGTATAAATTTTATTTCAAGGGAAAAAGTCTGCAGTCTGAAATGCAGGAGAAAACTTTCTTCCAGAATAGTTGTATAGGAATGCTTATCAAATTGCCCCACCAGCATTTTAATATGATTTTGGGTATTTTGCATACTCTTTTATTACTATATACTTTGAAAAAAGTATATAGTAATAAAAGTATTATCTCAAGTTTTACTGCTTTTTAATTTGTTGGTATTTCACTCAAATAATAATTTGGAATCAACATCTCACACATCACTGTAACCCTACCCATGTTTCCAAATGAAGCATTCTGATTATGAATTCCCAGATTATAATGATCATTAATTTAAATTCCAGCAAAAGTTTTTCGACTCTGGCGATTATCAAATGGCGAAACAGCGACCGAGCAATCTAGCCGCGCCATTCAAAGCACCGGCTGCGCCCGCCAAGCTGCCCACCGGCGATGCCATCCCTACGCCAGAAACCGTCCCACTGCGCAAGACGTCCATCATCCAGCCCAAATTCCAGCCGCCCAGTCAGACCTCCTAGCCCACAGTGCCAATAGTTGACATCAGACCATGTCACTAAAATTCCAAAAGGCCTTCACAACATCAAATTCTATAATTCGTAGACAGATTTCACTTATTTACTCAGCGACTTGCTATGATACCAAACTTGTAGTATAATGTCCAGTTGCTCCCACTAAATATAATGTTAATGACACCATTGAAAATAGTAATAAACATTCAAATGTAACTGTTTGTTTAGTCCATTGATAACACGGAAAAGTTGATAAATGATTGGATAACATAGCTTTTAACTCATTTTATGGATCTGTGTAAATTGTAGAACTTGATGTTGTATTTTGGGCACATTTTTATTTTGCTAGTAACGCGTCGCACTAATGCATCGCTTAATAATTTGATAAATGTTCACTAACAACATAGTTGCATTATTTTATTTCACATCACATTTTTCTTAGCACTTTAATAGGTTAATTGTGATTCGTAATTAATTAATTATTCTGTGTTGAAATTTAAACAAAACTTTTATAAGAACAATTGTTATTATTGATGTATAATAAATTAGGTTATAGGGGTGTGAGTTGAGGATGCGTGTGTTTTATGTTCTCGTAATGATATTGTCGTATTTGTTTCTATATTGCATCATTAGCTGTATGTTGGGCTGTACTTTGTTACCATATTGATTTGATTTACTTTTTCGAGGGAAATTGCCAAACTAGCCGCAACCTGATATTGCCAGTCATCTTCGCATACCTCGCATCACGTACGCATGGACCCGGGTCATTAGCCACTAACGCTTGTTGGGAGCTTCCTTTGAAAGTCCCAACTTCACGTGTGGTAAATTATCATTTATCATAGTCACATCTCTACAAAAACCATTGTTAGCAATTGAAATGAAATTGTGTGCTGCTTGAAATGAAAATACGTCCTCAGTGACCAGTTTAATTATGTAATCTATAGCAACCAGTGAATCTAAATCTGTGTTTATGAAAACCATCCTGAAGCAAAACAGCGACTGGTTTTCACATTTGAACATAGTTTTTAACTAATATAAATATTGTAGCTCATGTAGTACTACACATCATTAAATATTAACGTTGTGGTGTCACTTTCCATCATCAATCAGTAATGTACATAGTATGTCAGATAATACAAGGAAACAAGCTTATTCAATAATTCATGTGATAATTTAGAAATAAACATGAATCATGGTGTAACCCCTAACATTTGTAACCTTTCAATGTGATGGCAGTTAAGTAGAGACCCTGTACATATGCCATAGTACTGAGTAAATAAGAGGGTATAAGTACATTAATAAGGACTTATAATTATTAAGGCAATGGACTTAAGATCTAGTTCAAGTTCACTAGTGCGCTAAACATGATATAAGAGCATAGAAGCCATTTGTGTAAGGGTTTTATTTTTGTAAATGTAGCTTATTTGTGCAGTTTGTTTAATACATTTTGGGAGCTTATATAAGGAGTTGAAGAAGTTGTTGCTTCCACTACTAAGCTCCTAGAATGCGCCTAAGCTCGTACACAATGTGAGTGTCGCTGACAGTTTCATAGTTTCAACTTATTATACTCACATAATGTCGATGTTCATCTATTAAATAGTGTAAAGCAGTCTGTATTGCGTGTCAACTAGGACGTACAAACCACATGTAAACGTTCGCACGGAAGTGATATGTGTATGGTATGGATTAGGGGAAAGTTGAAGAGATAGCTACTATTAAATTAAAAATACATTCTTGGTAAAAAAAGGCGTTTTATTTTATTCAGACTGTGCGTATTTTGGGTAAGGACTATACCGTCAATAACAATGAATTAAACAATGTTAACAAAATGAGATTACGAATATAAATATAAATGGCACTTGTTAAACAAAAACTTATTAAATTAACAACCGAGGGTACATCATCACAACGTCGCTCAACATCTCCTTTGGAATCCCTTTCAGTACGTCAGATCCTGTCCCTTTAACATGTTTCCAGATCTTCAAGTATCCATTGGTGTTATATTTGACTACTCTCTGGAAAACAATGAAATTATATTTGATCACTCTACCAAGACTCTACGACTTGGTTTTACATAAAAATAAAAACTAAACCTAGTGGTTTACTGTTTTTATTCTTATTTAACTGCTGGGTGTCAATTACGTAGGTACTCCTTACAACCTTTCAGGGGAATATAGGTATGATGTTATAGTATCAATTAAACTTTAATAAGGGCAATTTAAAATATGAACAGTCCGCTAACAATGCACGCAGCGCTAGACATGTGCACTACCTACTTACATTAGTTCAATTGACTAGAAAATCTCCATAGCAGTGCCAAAATAACTGTCCTAAGTACCTGGATTCCAATGCACATAATCAGGAGTGGCGGCCGCCTGGTACTCCTGCACGAGGTCATCGACCACGCCGCGAGATTCGTCGAACTCTTCCAAAGAATCTTTGAACATGGGCTCCTTGCGGAACACCTCCAAGAAAGCCTCGCGCTTGCGCAGCTTGTCAAACTGTTGCAGACATCTGTCAAACAACTACCACAAGAAGATTGATGAGATTTAAAATAATATTACAAGATTCTTGCCTTAGCCTTATCTAGTGGTCCTCGAGCAGTTGGAATCTGGATTTGTGCCCGGTTAATGGCAATACGCTCACCCCCTATTACATGGGATCTAAACATACCGGCGAAATGTGGGTGTACACCTATCTGCCTTTCGGGGAATACAGGCGTGATGGTATGTTCTATTATACAAGATTCCTAGTAAACTTATTAGATGAAATAATATGCAATACTGTACAACTCTAAAGAATGTTAATACATAGCATTGAGTGACTGGTGGGACTACATAGTTATATGGGAATCTAATACATTTTAATATTAATATTAAATTATTATTTATATTTATGATTGTATGTGTTACTAATAATAGTTAAATAAGTATATTTCATGTCAATACTAACACTATGGACTTCAAGGTCTGCAAATAAAAGATTATAATTATAGCTTCAGTACTCACTGATGATATATTGGTGTGATTGGCAAGGAGGAGGCCGGAGACCTTGTGCGAGGCGTGTACGTAGGGCGAGCGCCGCGACAGCGCCACCTGGATGGAGGCCGGGCCCCACGGGATGAACGAGGCCAGCTTGCGCTCGCGGATCCGCTGCAGCGACTTGTGGACTTGTGACGGATCTACTTCACCCTGGAAATACGATGGTATTTACAAAAACGTTTTCTAACGACCTGTGACTGATAAGCCATCCATATTGTACAATGTCGTATTTCCAACACCCGACCCGTGTTCTAAGTTTGATGTGTCTGTGTGTGTATGTCTGTGGCATCGTAGCTCCCGAACGGATGAACCGATTTTGATTTTGTTTTTCTTTTGTTTGAAAGGTGATTTAGTCGGGAGTGTTATATTTATTTGTATTAATAGGTTACTTCTCAGACAAATTTAAACGCACCTGTATGATATTCAATATTGATATGTAACAGTGTTGATTTGTTCTGTCCGGACTGAGTGATACCATCATATTCTTAGGTTGAAGTAGCCTTTGCATCACATCTAAGACTGTAGTTTTGCGGATTTTCGGCGCCTAAAAATATAAAAATGTTATTTATTTATTTATTCCACACACTATCTTTACACGATAACCCCAATACAATAGTGGTTCGCAAACCTACACTTTAAAATAATACAAACTTATACAAAGCAATAACATAAAAAATAATAATATTTAAATATAACTAACAAAATTCAACAAAACGAAACGAAAATGTTTTGTGCTTCAGTTTAATGCACCAAAAACTTATAAGCAGGCCATATATTTTTTTGTACAAAGGCAACCCAAAAAGAGTTGGCTAAGCGTTATAAAGAATGCCTTTGATTAATTTGTCATAGAAGTAAGTTAGGGCGTAATAACTGGTAACAACCGATTTATATCACCGGCCTGAGCCTGAAGAAGTAGAAATTATACATTTGTTTATAACTTACAGTGTTTAGTTCGTGGTCAGCTGTAAGCGGCGTATATCCTGTCATGAGAAAGTGAAGCCTCGGGGTGGGGATCAACGGCGCGACCAGACTGATCAGGTCATTGTTCATGTATGATGGATACCTGTCACATCAAGGTGTATTAGATAAACGAATTTGAATACTATTCTAACGGAATATGATTCAAGATTGGTTTGTCGCTTATAAACATCGGGCAGGCCCAATATTTTTCTATCTTTACCAGGTCGCGAGCTTACTTACCGTCCTGGCAAAGGCAACGACGTGTTGTGGAGTCCTACGGACTTAATAAAAATTTGACCCCTCACAATTCACATTATAAAACATTTATTATGCTTGTATAAAACAATCGACTATAATAATATACAAACATTTGATTTATTAGAAAGGCCTGACAAACCTCTTTTAACCCCCGAGGCACAACGACGGGATGATATTAGTTAGACGTGTATGTAGGTAGCATCTAGCTCCCGAACGGATAAACCGATTTTTTTTTTGTTTGAAACGTGTATTATTTATGGTACGATAAATCCTCATGGATCATTTGCCACTTGGGGAGGCGGCAGGCTATTATTACCTACTAAAAACCCTCATTGGCTTCTTTTTGCCCTATAGTCACGGTCATGGGATCGTGCCTTGTCACGCCCGGCTCTTTACAGACCTTAACTGGTGTAGCCTATACAAGACAAGGCCTCTCACTTTGAAGTGGTTCAGCAAAAGCTGAAATGGAATCACTGAACTAGGTTCGGCGAATAGTTAACGCCATTCGCCGCAGTGACGGGACCTTTGCTCCACATCCTTTTCAGTAGCGCGCGCATGGAACGTTGCAACGGCTGAAACTCAACATTACCTGAGTGTAGCTGTGCTGGCGCTCATGATAGTTGACACGAGAGTGTTGATCTGTGCAAATGACGGGTTCTGTATGTGGAGGCGGTCGCTGGCGATGCGGTTCAGCGCTGTGTTGTCGAGCACCATCACGCAGTCGGCGCTCTCCGTTAGACGCTTCAACGTTAGCAACGAGTTGTATGGCTGGACGACAACATCACTGTGATAGATGTTACAGACAATTGCATAAGTTACTTACGAGATATGTAATGTTATCCCGAATAATAATGTTTAGGTTTTGAATAAATGTAGATTACAATAAGGTAGTTAGGTACGTACGACATTATATCTAACGTGAATTTGCCACCTACAGACGAAGCTAATGAAAAGTAGCTCTGTAATCTTTTTATAATACGAATAAGTTTGACGCCAATGGTTGAACCAAAATCTATATAATAAAGGGTGGAAGGGACATCGACGCACAACCGCTTACTATGAATTCAGAACATGATTCTGGGCCACCTGGCGTTGATATTTTTCGTCGGTTATTAAAAAAACCAAAGGAGAGTTGTCATCTTTTGTTCTATAAGCTTATACTGCCTATATTAGTGATAAAAAAAATATAAAGCTAAGTCTCCACTTCGGCGGATACCTACCCGGCTTTAGATGCTGCAGTATGAAATAATGATAAAACTGTTTTTATTGATACTATATAAATCATTCAATCATTATTTCATATTCCAGATTAGATAAAAAGGATGGTATATGTTTATAGTGATTATAATCACAACATAAGTTATGTCGCGGTATAAATACCTAAATATAATACATAAAGACCTTGAACTTGTAACATAGGATAGACATTGACCATATATCGCGTGACCACAGCACATATACATAGCGTCTTATGAATCAGTCATTGTCGAGGTTTTATACGTTATTACTATCACGCAAAACAGAGCCATGCAAAATATGAAGAACAATATAGGGATTATATTCAAAATTAATATAATAATACATACATAACAACATAAAACATCTATGTTGTTATTCTATTCATTAAGTAGGTTGCAACACCGAAAAAGTAAAGTGAGAAACAATGCTCTAACTTTATTATATATAACTATAATGAGATAGATAAATAGTGTAGGTGAAGGACCCAAACATTTGAACTACTTATTATATTTACGCCCTTAACGTTGCCTCTGTATCTAATAGATAAAAAAAAATTATCTGGCTCTAACCATAAAACTAATTGCTTATCACCCCTTTTATTAAACACCATAATGAAATAGTCTGTGAAAAAAAATTACTACTGAACTGCTCATTATTCTGAATCTCTAATGATACTAGAGACTTAAGTTCATTAAATTACTCTATTTAACACCTACCTTATTTCATCTAAGTTAGGGAAGACACTGTAGGTCTGCACCAGCTTCTTTGGAAACCTATCTGACAGATGTTCCAGGATGTAGGAGCCCATGCCTGATCCTGTTCCTCCAGCAATGGAGTGGCACAGCACAAAACCCTGGTAGATAATGATAATAATCTCTTATGAATATTTATATGTATAAAGATGCCTTAGCAATTAAATGCTTATGGAGAATATTGTGCTCAATCCTAATCCAATAATTAGTATTTTGCCTCCCTTGCCATGCCTGGCACTCTTTGTGGAGTAAAAATAAGACTGTTTTGTAATTGTCAGCTAACCTTGTTCAAGGATGGTCAGATTTTCTTAATGAATATATTCAACTCTAGATACACTGCCAAATTTCAGTGTCATATTTTACATAGGGAGTTAATACCTAGACTTAAACTCTTACACATTGTATACAGACATTACTCTTATGCTAAATACAAAGAGAATATTCAGTACAAAATTTTGCCATAATTATCGTAATGAAGATTTAACCATCAGGAATGCTGAAATGATGCTACATTTTGTTTTATCCATAACATTCATGAAAAGACCAGGTCTAGGCTGAACGCAAAGATCCTTTTACTTCTATAATAACTAATCTACAAAAAGTGCATACCTCTAAGTTATCACTGCCATCAGCTTCTCTATTGATAATGTCAAACACTTCTTCATTCAGCTTCTCACCCTGAGCATACCCTGACGCCCAGTTATTACCAGCACCACCACCGTGTTTGGACAGGTATACATTCTCAGGATTATACAACTGAAACCATTCAAATACATTAAAAAAGAAATTCAAAGTTAATATAAAAATATGGATTTCATTACTTATCTGCTCAGTAACTAACTTATTGTTATGTATACAAAAGTTTGTAGATTAGTCATTACTAATCTACAGCAATTGAATTGATGTCTCTATTGTATTGCTCTTATTAAATAAAATTGAGATGATGTCATCTACTACTACATAACAACAAAGAGTTTGAAGGTTGACAGACATACTTTGGCATACGGCGAGTTCATGATAGTGTGTATAACACGAGGCTCCAGGTCCAGCAGCACCGCCCGAGGTATGTAATGGTCATCATCAGCTTGGTAGAAGAACACATCCTTTCGATCAGAGCCAGCTGACGCATACTCCTCAAGAATACCCTCTGGAGATATCCCATGCTCTATGCACAACTGCTTCCAGAACTCGAAACCAACTAGTAACACAAAATAATTACTATTACACGGATAACAAATTTAAAATAACCGAACATTTAGACATAAATATAACTGACTTTGATTGCCACATTGGCCCAATTGTAATGTTATCATTTCACTCGGCATCTTGATATTATATCCTTTAAAGCTTGAATCACAAAAAAAACCGCAAATCTTGTATTTATTTTTCAAAACAATATAAACAAATCCATGAACCGCTGCCGCCCTGCGCCCATTACCAAGTAAGTACGTTTTCCTTTTCAATTTTTATTTATTCGTTACTTGATTGACAGATAGTAGTGTAATGTGACATAAACTCATGAAGTTCTTTAGTCTAATTGGTGTAATCAAAATAATATGACTTTCTCACCAATCAAAAGAGCGATACAAGGCTCCACAGATTATTTTAAAGAAATTAATAGAACAAATTCATACATACAATCAAATAATGCATTCACGTATCGCTAAAATTAAACCATAGTATTTATTTGAAAAATATAGTAGTAATAATTGTAAATTAGGAGAATCTTGATTTTGTTTTGAGTAATATGCAATAAAATCAGATTATTTAATATTTTTGATTTCTCAGACTCTCTCTTCTCTCTTCTTTAACCTGTTGCGACCCAATGCTAGATGTAGGTCTCTATAAACGCACGCCATCTCGAACGGTCGTGTGCCATCCGCATCCAATCCTTTCCAGCCACCTTCACTAGATCGTCGTGCCATCTCATTATCTGCCTACCGACGCTTCTGCGCCCAATTCGAGGCCTCCACTGCAGGACTTTGGGTCCCAACCTATCATCTCTTCGGCATATGTGACCTGCCCACTTCCACTTCTTTTTCGCGATCACTACGGCTATGTCGGTTAACTTAGTGCTCTCACGGACTAATAAAACATAAATACCAGAAAAATACAAAAATTTAATATGAACGCGACAAAACTCCAAACATATTAAAATTCTCAAATGTCAAAGTCAGTCAAACAAAGTTTCCGTAAAGTTTTGTGAATTTTAATAAAATTTTGTTCTAAATAATTTTGTCTGTTTTATAATATCTTTATAGGCTTCTTTTTAAGTAAATGGTGATATTTTTTTAAAACTATATGGGGACGTGAATTTCATTCATAATAGTTCGAATAAGGTAGGAGACGAGTCTTGTGGTGGTCATAGCTGATGGCCTTCGATTAACATAATTCCTCCACTTTGTTGTACTATTGTAGACAACCTACGATGTCAGAAGTTAAATATTCTCGTACTTCGTAGGCGTGACTTTCATAGCCACAAGGTTCTGTTATCCTCCCATCTGATATGAATGTGCTTAATAAAACGAAAGTCAAAAGTTTAAACTAAGTGCCAAGTGTGAAATATATGAGTAATTCCGGAGTAAAAATTATACAATCAGTAAAATCGACACAAAAAAAATAAAACTAAACAGTGTTCACAAGTGTTCATTGTCTTTTTATTACTGTATTGTTCTCTTTTTAGGTATTAGGTGTAATAATATTTGTGAATAAGTGCGAATAAGAAGTGCGACGACCAAAATGCCGCGCAAACTACTAAAGTTCCTCATAGTATTTGATAATACATCATTGTTGTATTTTCCTGGGCAGTTCTTGTCTGGGAAAGTTCTGATGGAGTTGCAAGATGACACACCTGTGTTAGGTAAGTCCATTGTTATTATAACAAATATGTGGCAATACATAGGGTGTTGCAATTGTATCTTGTGTAACAATTGTATAAACAACCTCCTGCACTGTGCTCCTTAGGCTAGTGACTAAAAGTATATGTAGGCATATCAGTCCCACAAGCCCAATTTTCCATTTTCATGAAAATGTAAACTTGTTGGACAGTATCAGATTTATTACACATTGCTGACCCATGCCCACTTCGTTGAGCGATATAGCCCGACACTCACAAATATTGTGGCTTTCTATTGGTAAAAGAATTTCCAAAATTGGCTCAGTACATCCAGAGATGACCCCTTAAAATCTTACAACAAACTTTACCTCTTATATTAGTATAGATATAGACTATGGCAGTGCTAGGGTAAAACTTTCACTTTGTACCTTATATTGTGCAAACAGAGAAGGAAGGAGATCTTAGTGTAAACAGTAATTAACTATGTTTTAGGTCTACACTTCCATGTGATTGGTGAGGGTGTGGTGCGGGTAGGATCTGGCAGACATGAGAGACTATTTGACAAGGAGAATTACATTGACTTCAGGATGCGACTGCTAGGTGAACCAGGTAAATAAAAACTGGTATTTTTCATATCCTAAAAATGTGTAATGTGTTCAAAATTTAACATTCAAAGTTGTTATCAAATTATAACATACCATTAGGTCCACATATCCTGGAAGATTAGTTAGAGGTGTACTAGTATACCCACATTTTGACAGTGTATAGGTCCCATGTAATATGAGGCAAGCCTATTGCCATTAACCAGGCTCAAGCCCAAACTTTAAGCTGCTGCTAAGAATTTCATTGAAAAAAAAAAACAATACTTAGCTTAACCTGGCAATCAAACCCAGGACCTCTAGCATAGCAGTCGTGCTTGGGACCACTAGACAGAGGCAGTCAAATTAAATGTTTTCAAATTATGCAAGCATCTATGCAATCTGTTATTGTTGATTCATGCACATGGAACTCACTTGCACATTGCAGAATATATTTTTTTACATAATACTGAAAATTGTCAGGACACAGCAGTTCAATCCTGTCGCCGGGCATACACAGTTTCCCATTCAAGTTGGGGCTGCCCATGGGTTTACCTTCAACATTTCTGGGCACACATGGTTGGGTCCAGTACTACTGTAAGGCAGCACTAAGAGAACCCAATGGACTGACTCACAAGAACCAGCAGGTCTTCATCGTGATGAACCCAATTGATCTGAACTTGGAGCCACCAGTTTTAGCTGTGAGTATTTTATATTTACTTAGTATAGATTTGTTTTATAAATTGGGTTGTTGATAAGCTGCTTAGGTATAAAAAGAATGACTTATTTAATGCACAGGCATTGATTCATTCAATGTGTACTTTATTCTGTGCAGAGGTTCTCAAACTTATTTCACCCACCAAAATACCACCACTTAATTATAATGAAATGGTTTAGCCAGTTTAGCTTAGCATTTCTCCAGATATAAATATTATACTATAAACTGTATATTATTTTTTACACGCAATATTATTAATAATAATGCCAGCTGAGGAGACGTCGGCGAGATGATATTGATCTCTTTCTGCCACCGTGGTATATATAAAGAGGCCCATGACAGAATCCTGGACGAAGTTAGGGAAGGCCTTTACCCAGAAGTGGGACACAAAAGGGGATATATAAAAAATAAACTTTCTCTGTATAGATTTTATTCTCCTCATCCTTGGTTTCTGCACTGTTTGCGTGATAATGTAGTGTGTTGTATGGTGCAGCAACAGTTCGAGTGCAGCGTGGAGCACCGGCTGGGCGTGGGGTGCGTGGGCGGCGGCGCGGTGACGTGCGCGGTCTCGCTGGACCGCGGGGCCTACGTGCCCGGAGAGAGCATCGCGCTCACGGCCGACCTGATCAACAACTCTAAAACCACCATCAAAGCCACTCGCGCAGCACTCACTGAGGTATACGCACTGAGACATATCTGCTAATACTACAAATGTTTTTTTATTATAAATATTATTATAAATATATATTATAAATTATAGGCTGGTCTTAAATTGTGTGGAAAGCTTTTACAATGGGAGGTCAGTCTAAACTGGATTTGGATGTGTAGCCGTGTGTTCAACTTTCGCCAATATGAATTATTATTATTATAATATTTTCGCATAACTTTTTTGGAAATTAACTAATGAGATTGAACAAGAACAGTGTGATTAGATATTGCACTCGATATAAATAACACTATAAGGCGATCACGCTATCACGTTTTTTTGGCAACTCGTGATGCGTCAGTAGGTATTTACTTTTTGCAGTAACACGAGTTTATTTCGGAACATAGAATGAGACTAGTCACGATCAGGACCTATCGTAGCCTTATTCAGTGTTATTTTTTGTCTACTAAGTTTTAGAATAGAATGTACTTTATGGCACACCAAAAACCTATGCTAAGAATAATAATCTATCTATCTATATATATAAAAGGCAATGTCCCGACTGACATATCATCGCCCAGCCGAAACCGGTAATGATAGAAGTTTGAAATTTTGTGAGGATATTGCTTTTATACTCTAGGCGTCATTTAAGAAAGGATTTTTCGAAATTCATCCCCTAAAGGGGTGAAATGGGGGTTTAAAATTTGTATGAAACTCTGTCATTTCTAATTCGAAATTAATGAAATTTGGTATTTAGCCTTTAAATATAAAATAATAAAACATGTCTTTAATTTTTTTTTTAATTTCATCCCTTAAATGGGTAAAAAGGGGTGTTAAAGTTTGTATGGAAAAAAAATTGTTTACTATCAAAATTACTTGAAATTTAAAATGTATGCTCTTCAATATAATTAATGATATACGTATTTTTGGATTTTTTGAATTTCATCCCTTAAATAAGTAAAAACGGGTGTTAAAGTTTGTATGGAAAATACTTTTTTACTATCAAAATTACTTGAAATTTAATATTTATGCTCTTCAATACAATTAAAGAATAACGTATTTTAGGACTTTTTGAATTTCATCCCTAAAAGGGCTAAAAAGGGATGTTAAAGTTTGTACGAAAATAAATTAGTTATTATCAAAATTACTTTAAATTAAGTATTAAATTACTTTATTATAATTAAAGAAACACGTATTTTAAAATAAATTAAGTAAGTTCAAAATAAATAAATAAATACGAGAATCACAATATTCGAAAATCATATCAAAGTTGCACATATTATTATTTAGCCAACCATTTCATGTCACGCACTTACTTTTGGCTAAAATACAAAGTAATTGGGGCATTGCTTTAGCTGTAGCTGCATCTGGAATAGCACCTCTTTTGGTGGGAAAGCGGCTCACTCTGCCTTTAAAACTTCCGCTTAGTCTTATTCGTGTCGAAACTCCGTTGTACAATAATATCTTAGCAGAGTGACATGGCTCAAATTCTCCGAAATCGCAGATTTATCGTGTGGGATGAGATAACTAAGGCACACAAAGGTGGAATTGAAGCACACACTAGATTCTTAAAGATGTCAGAGGCAGCAATAGAGCGATTGGTGGAGTTCCTGTGTTGCAGGCGGGGGAATGCCGTCAGATTCTGTTATACCTAGAGGAACCCGAGCAGACGAAATCAGAGCATCCTTAACATCGTCATATCTATAGCCATACCCAACATAATGATTATCTGTAAAAAGAAATATGAGAGATACGGTTCTAGGAAAGTTTTCAGAGCTATTATTTAAAATAGTAAATGCGGATTATCCCGAATCCGAAAGGAAAATATGTATACCATCTCTGCTGAATACAGTAGTGACAGGCGGCTATGATAGTTTTAATAGTTACAATGTACCCACGGACGAGAAAAAAAAGAAGGACTCCGCGCCACGCGTATCAAAAGTGAAGCACTATAAGTATGCCGGACCGATTGTACAAACATGCCTCACGCACACATTTACATCATAGGGTGCCGATCGGCCGCCATTACGCGGCACTACGGCGTCATTGTAGGTACTGTTTACGTCAAGTAATAAAATAAAATAATGCCTTCTTGTGTTGTGAAATGGTGTAAAAATAATTCTACATCCCAGAAAAAGAGTCAAGGAATAACATATCACAAGTAAGACACTTATTTATTGTTGATTTATTGTGATTTTGTACATTTTAAAATCATTACTATTGGAACACAAAACCTCAAAACACGTATGAGTGTTGTCGCAAAATAAATGGGTAATTTTCCCGAGAGATTGGGTAATTAATTTATGTGTTCTTTGTATTTTTTTTTGCAACTATTGAATATGATTATGTTTATAGATTTCCTACAGCGAATCAACCATGGAATAATGATTGGATTAAAACAATAAGAAACTGCAGAGATGATGAACTCTTAATGACTATTTTTATATACTTTAACTTGTACGCTGTAATGGTAAAATATAGCTATAAACATAATATTTAAGAACTGTATTTTTACCTATACTCCATTTGGTTAGGTACTTAACTAAAGGTAAACAATAAAAATGGCGGCGTTCAGGGCTCTTCAACCTTTATTACAATGGTATCTTATGAATTGGGAGTGAAATTAATAACAACACATCTAACAATCAATAAAAACAACGAACAAACAAAACTATAACTAAATAATACAACTTACGGCAAAAGAAACACAAAAACGAACGAAAGTAAAAACTGTTACGAATGGCGTCTGGTTACCCGACTAAGTATAATATCGGTTAATTATTTTGCCGCGCTTCCTTGCGCTACTACTTCTTAATTTTTTCGAGTTATCAAAAGTCTAATAAGTAGAAAAAGGTTTTGATTTCCTGTCTTTTTAGATTGTTTCTAGTAGGCACATTGCAATACTTTATGACATAATTATCAGATTTGATTTATTTATTAGTCGCAAGCTTAAGAATTTATAATTACCATTTAATATTAAACAAAGTAGTAAAATATGCTAGTATAGTAAAGGAAAATTATTTTGATTGATTAAATAATTTATTTTGGTTACGTTTTGTTTCCAGATGAAAAATGGCCCTTTATAAGAACCTTTTTTATGATTTGTTTACCTTTAGTTAAGTACCTAACCAAATGGAGTATAAGTTTAACAAGAATAAATGATTTGATTTGGATTCCGTCGAAAACAAGCGTGATAATATGTAGTAGGTATACATTTTGATGCACACGATTTGTATACCACGAAAAGAGTTCCAAAAAGAGTGAGATAATAAGGAATCTTTTTCAGCTAAGTGCATTGGTAGAGAATAAGGAATGTTGTAGCGTAGGTACCAAATTTAACTTGCTTGATGACAATTATGGAGAGGTCCACATTCATATACGGTCCACTTCATATGTCTTTATTGAAATAAATAAATAAACTGTCAATATATTACAAAAAATGGGGAAATTCTCATTCCCCTGGTATCCCTCGCCTCACGCACACATAGATCGGTACGGTGCTTCACTTTCGATACGCGTGGCGCGGAGTCCTTCTTTTTTTTCTAGTCCGTGAATGTACCCTGATTTTTTTAATATACAAACAAGTTTAAAGATTGGCTGTGCAAACATGCAATACTAACTCCGAAAAACAACAGTGCAGCTGCTATTAATTACATACTTCTTAAGTCGTTGGAGGGCTCAGAAATTTAATACAGGTCTATCGATTCAGTGCTACAAGCGGATGAAGCAATTTACTATCATGTAGAGTTCCTTAACAGTGTTAACCTTCCTTGTGGCACTTGTAATGCTGCTGCGTCACATTGAACGATTTAAACTATGTTACGGGACTAGACTGCGAGTAACCGCATTGCACAAAAACTGTGATGACTGGATGTATTCGGGGGAATCACTTTTCCTACCTCAAATACCACTGATACCATCCAACTATGTTTTTGAGTACGATTTCTGCTTTGCAATGCCCATAAAAATAATTAAGGGTAGCAGGCATAGATTTAAGACAACATTGCTTCTTTCATGAGCAATTCTACGTTGCCTGTTACAGAGTCCGTACTAATAGCAGTCTGGTCATTTTGACACCAGACAGAAAAACTCCCTGTGGAAATTGATCCTACGAGAACTCCAGAATGATAGACCATCGCTCTAGCTATTAGCTATCTAGAACACGAATGCTGCTCATTTAATATCAAATATAGGTACCTACCTACATGTTATTTTGGAAAAACCTAAACCGACAAAATCGTGTTGTCCACGCGGGCGAAGCTGCGGGCGGAAAGCTAGTATTATATAAATCAAAGAGACTTATCACTGGCAGTGATCACATGATATCACTTACAGACTTTTATTTTTGTTATTTTCTGAAGATTTTGTGCTTTCTCATCCTTTTATTGTGCAAAAGATTTGTGTCTAGAACAGTTTTGCGTTCCTTTCAGTGTTATATAATAATAGGTACGTCAGGTGGCAGCTCAACCAAAATCATACCATCATAGATGGTCTATCAATCCTGTATTCCCCGAAGGTTTAAGCAGAGGTGTACTAATGTAACCCACATTTCGCCGGTATATTTTATTTCCCATATAATAGGAGGCGAGTAACAACATCATATGGTTTGAAAAACTGGATCTGCTATTTTATTAATTTCTTTTTTGGCGCCGGTGCCCTCACGGGATTGGCTGAATAAATTTTAGAAACAGCTGCCTTTGCGCAGTAATGGCATCCAAAAAAATAAAACAAATTGACAGACTATCCAGTACTCTGCACACGGGAAGGTGGCAGCCAAGGAGGTTCGTGAGCTAGCGTCGCTGTCCCACGGAAAGACCCGCGCGGGCCAGCGCGACCCCTGGCGCCACGAGCTCCTGTACGTGCCGCCGCTGCCGCCCACCAACCTGCGCGGCTGCCACCTCATCTCCGTACAGTATGATGTCTTTGTGAGTATACTGACAGTTTACTTAAAAATCATGGTTAAATCTTCTAGTAATAGTTTTAAGTATGACATAAACTCAAAACAGCTCACAGTGTCCCATGACTTTATCCATTATGCTAATAATCTTTGCATCACATAGATACTATTAGGGCAACATTCAGTGTCAGCACCCCACAACATCCTATTTTTGAGTAGTTGCTTGAAAGAGTAAGGCGCTCGTCGCGCTTGGGAGCCAAATTTTTTTTTTTTTGGTTTCTCGGTAATTTTCGTTTATAACACTTTCTAGCATCATGGCAGTAAGAATTGCGACTTCATCTGCGTTGAGTCCCTGAACTTTTGCTTAAAAATCATCATCATGGCAGATAGTAGTTTAAAATAAAGGATTCAATCATAATTTTAAATTTACACTACTTTCTATTACTGTAACGATTTTTACGCAAAAGTTTTAGTAGGTACTCAGTTGTTAATAAGTTATAGTTCTGTTGATGTCGCAATTCTTACTACCATGAACCTAGAATGCATTATAGACGAATATTTTGTGAAAAACCAAACCAATATATTGAATTTGGCGCCCAAGCAGAGATGAACAGCCTTTAACTAACATTTCCAGTTCATAATCGAGCCGAAGAGCTTAGAGAAGGAAGTGAAGCTTCAGCTGCCAATACTGATAGGCACGTACCCGTTCCGCGAGGAGACGGAGGAGCCGCAGCCGCCGACGCACTACCCGAGCACGCTGCCCATCTTCAGGGCCTGGCTGCACGACAAGCCCGCGAACTGACGATCACTTCGCCAACACTCCTTGAACAACAGTGTATGCCATAACATACACTGAACTAGATACATACATAGCATTCAAACGTGTATTATAATAGTATCACATACAGATCATACTATCACTGACACAGTCATGCATCTCACTCAAAACTGATAAAAGTACCCAAATAAATATTTTCCACTTCTTATATAGAATTAAAAATACCTATATTATAAAAAAAATAAGTCAAGAAGTCTGACATTCTCTCACCTTATCAATGGGAAATGGGCATCGTACTTAAAATTATCAATTGTAGTGTATCTTGCACCTTGTATTCACAATAATTATTACAGGATCGAATGAGTTGGGTTCAACAGGATATTCCATCAGTATTCGGTTATAGTTGCTAAGACGTCATTCTTTTGTTTAAAATAGTATTCG
Source organism: Subacronicta megacephala (assembly GCA_958496365.1). NCBI lineage: Eukaryota > Metazoa > Arthropoda > Insecta > Lepidoptera > Noctuidae > Subacronicta > Subacronicta megacephala. The sequence continues at coordinate 16,062,303 of OY292514.1, forward strand.
CCGTAATCTCAAAGTCAAACTCATACATTCCTTAATTTTAAGAAAAAATGTATTAATGCTAGATTTTATGTAACACTTACTGCAAAGTAATATGTTTCTTACACAATTCGATACCGTAGAGCTCAAATATACTTCGGTATCTTGAAGCTAGGGTCCTTTACACCCTTGAACAGTGAGAATCTGCTTTTTTTAGAACTTCACAGGATCACTGGCCGGGCTAAACTGAAGATTGCCTGAAATTTTATCAAAATCGGTCCAACCGTTTTGGAGACCATAGGGAATATACAGAATAGGCTCTTTCGTTAAAGAATTTACGCGAAGCTAATATTATAATAATAATAAGTATTTACAAGTACAACAGACAAATTTCTAATCTTAGGCAGTACTTCTTTGCGAAAGCTGAATTATCCACACTCCACAGAATAATAGTGCACAATGACCAAAAATTAACACCTCTTAACTTAAAAAACACATCCCAACAGAAGAACGAAATAGTTACAGATGATAAAACCAAGCTGCTTCAATGGACCCAGAAGTCTCTACACGGAAGACACCGTCAAGACTTGTGCCAAATAAATGTCGACAAAGAAGCGTCGAACGCGTAGCTTAGTCGAGGCGAACTCTTCCCGGAGACTGAAGGCTTTATGATTGCAATACAGGACCAAGTAATAGAAACCAAAAACTATAGAAAACATATAATAAAGAATTTGGCCAACGACACCTGCAGGAAATGTAACACCTCCCCAGAAACGATACAACACATAACAGGTGCATGCAAGTCAATAGCCCAAACAGATTACAAACATAGACACGATCAGGTAGCAAACGTCATACACCAAAAACTAGCTCATCAGTACAAACTTATAAACGCCATCGTCCCGTATTACAAATATACACCGGAAACTGTATTAGAGAACGTTTCAACAAAATTATATTTTGATAGAGCTATCCTTACCGACCGAACTATCCATTATAATCGACCAGACATAACAATAATAAATAAAATAAGTAAAATAGGCTACCTTATAGACATTGCAGTACCTAACACACATAATTTACAATCTACAATAGCAGAAAAACTTTCCAAATACGCCGAACTGAAGGACGAAATAACCCGACTATGGCACCTTCAAAAAGTCATAATAGTTCCTATAGTGCTATCTACAACAGGAGTGATTCCTAAACAACTACACCAGTCACTAAACACCCTGAACCTCCCTGCAAACACTTACCACCTACTCCAGAAAGCAGCTATATTGAACACTTGCAGAATAGTAAGAAAATTCTTGCAGTGTGAGCCTGATTACGGAAACAGATAACACAATTCATGACAACATCACACATTATTAAGTACACCGCACGGCTCTGTTCTATGCAGATTAAACCACTGACGTTCACTTGGCTTTGGCCCGTGACATCAGTTACCTACCCCGGATAACCGGAGAAAAAAAAAATGTAAAAAAATAATAAGTATTTTACTATAAGTACGAATTAAATGTATTTTTACTGTTGCGTGTACCGGTGTTTAAAAAACAGCGCACTGCTAAAGTTTAGTAATAATAACAAAAAGTACTTTTCTAAAATTATACACTGCCATTATTAGTGTACATAACTATATTAACAGTTTTAATATCGGTTTAAGTATCAAATATTTTTATGAAGTCTCTTGTTATATACAAATTGCATTTATATAAGGGTTTTTATACCTTTAATGTACTTTTAGCTCTGTTCCAAGATAAAATTTGTTGATTTAGAGACATAATTTTTGTAAATGTTGCTTTATTTTTTTAATGAATATTTCCTTTATGAAAACATTGCAATAATTTAATTAGTTATATTTCTTACATTATGAGAACAAAAAAAGTTACTAAAGAAATGTTATTTGTAACGAATTTTAAGCTGTTACATTTTGAAATTGAACTGTAATTGTAAATCATAAAGTATACACTTTACTCAGAAGCCAGTGAAAATCTAATAAATTTATCTCTTGTGCCATTTAATGTGTGTAACTTCAAAAATAATCGTTGTAATCGACAATTAATTGTTGTAAAGAATTAATCTTATGTTTAGACTTTTGGTAATTAATGTATACGTACTAATGGAAATGTATATAACTAACCTGTGATATACCGATCCGTCCTTTTAATGTAGTTATATACCAATTTTATTATTATAAATATTTACTTTATTACTATATTTATTGTATTATTTCCTATTAAGAGCCAGTACCTAAATCCTTGAAGACTAAAGTTGCTAAAACAAGAATTCTTTCTATTTCTAAGCAACTATAATCTTCTAGGCTTACGATGCTTAAATCTGACTATTATATTTGAGAGAAAAGAGCGACAAATTTTCCGCGCCTGAATATAATGGCGTATATCTAAGAACATAATGTTTAAATAAAATACATGTTATTACTTGAAACTGTGTATTTGCAAACGCACTGCACTGAGGGCGTGTGTACCAGTTGTCGAGATTGTTCCCAATAATTACAAGCATGATCACGTCAAGCCACTGGTATGATGTCTTTTATAATTTGTGGAGAAATATTACATTATTCACAAATATATAAACTATCACTATACGCATCCATATACAATATCACATTTCCAATTCCAACTCTAGTTGATCATTTCAATTTGAAACAGTCCACGACAATACACAGTGTCATCGAGTTCAACATTGCATCAGTGCATCGAGACTTACAATAGTTACAGTATACAATTAAACTTGGAGTATCAAGTTTGATTTGTGTGGAGATATTTGACTGAAGTTAGCTGGGGCAAGCTGAATGGGCACTTTTCTCCCTAGTTCATAGTATAGTCGTCAAAATCACATTTTAAAATGTTTTTCACACAATCACTTACATTTTTAGCTACGCCCGTATTAGAAACACCACATCGCCGCGTTGTATAACTGTAATCTCGTTTTATTGTACAAAATATCGCGACCACATCTAGGTACTTTAAAGAATACACTGACTTTGAAAGCGTGAAAAAATAACAAATAAGAATACATACAGTGCACTAAATGTATGCTCATTTATCTAAAGAGCTTCAGGCACGAGAATGAAATAAGGATTAGTTTTGTAGAGACTAACGTTATCCTACATATTATTATGATCGTTTCTCATTTCAGTATTTACATATTGGCAGCACGATTGCTGCACAGGCAGATAAATTGACTTCTTTACTACGTGTCGCTGATTCGTTTCCCGCTCAGGACAAACATTTATATGTCCTGTTATTATACCGGCTATGTTCGTTAGTTAGGTTTTGTCAGATTTGTGTTTGTAACGAAGACACGGACCACGAGAAAAAGTGTAATGCGACATTTTAATGAATCTAGAAAATAGACGAGAAGACCTCGGGTGTCTTCCAATGCAAAGCGTTTTTTTAACATAACGACATCTTTTTTTATTCCTTCTCGTGCCAAAAGTTTCTTACGTCTACTGTACATAGATGTGGTTAGCATTGCCTAGTGCGCCCAAATCGCCGACTTACAAGTTGTATCAACTCCATGAACACGCCAGGGCCTATACACAGGAACTATGTCAAATAATGTTGACTGAATGGTGAACAAGGATATAAGGGCTAGAGGCGCTAACAGCACAAGGGCACAGGTAACAGGATTGTTTAACAACTTTACAAAGGACGGCCATTTTCGAGGGTTGCCAATTGAACTGTACTATAATATACATAAATATACTACTACTATATGCTACTATATTTCAAGTATCATATTTCAAGGTGTGCGTATTTTATATTGTGCAAAAATATTACATTTAGGTTTAATGTTCTTTTTGCAATGGCGAAACTAATAACGGAACCTTCTCACCTTTTTCATATTATAACCGGCAGTGACTACATTGGCAACCCCGCTACTCTGATGTATTTCTAGATTAAATTGCACGTATTAAAATGACATTTCGATTTCTAAATACTCGTGCCCCTCCCGTAAGGTGAAACTTCATTGAGGCAGAGCGAAATAGACGATTAAAATCAACTAGTACCATCGATGTGCAGGGAAAAGTTATAAAAACATATTAAATAAATGTATCGCCTGTTTCACTCTGCTTCAGTGTAATTTTACTCTTACACATATGAATAAATCATATACAGAAACAAAGTTGAATATAAACATAGACACAATATTTTATCAGACAGACTGCGTATGTGTGTAGTCTATCAGACAGACTGCGTATGTGTGAAGTCGCAAGCAAAAATATGTACATATTCACTGAAATTCGAAAGCCATTTCCTTCTCGAGTATCGATTCAAATGCCGAATTATTGTACCAATCAGTAAATTATGTGTTAAAACTATTAAAAGGCACTGTAAGCACAACATCTAATAATAAAATTGTAATTAACAGTTTCAGAGCGATTCATTGTTGAATTTTACTGAATGTGTACATACTGTTGCTCTTGACTGTACAATTGCATCATGTCATATCGATTCAATGAATACGTAGCTTCCATAACCGTCAACATTTGTGACAGCTTTGAATTGTAAGAAATTAGGTTTACTTTGCAATGTACTATATTTTGAGAGATCACGAGAAAACAAATGAACTGTCGCAGCTAGTTTCTGTACAGCATCAATTCATGTGCTTTAGCCCTAATATACAAGTACCAAATTGATTATGCGCCTCGGTAATCCTCATGATTTGATTAAAAAAAAAACATTACCATACAATTAAGAATAAATTATTAAATAATAGTGGGCCACTTGCGTTAAGATTTGATCATCGGACTGGCAGCATAGACTGGTTAAAGTAGATATATTCAACTTGCAGCTTGCTGGGCTTTTGTGGTTGGCCCATCTGGTGTTACTATGTATATTTAAACCATTAACAGTTTGTTCTAAATAACTGAGCTTGTCTGAAGTTAGCATTTCCGGACTGTTGCATAGGTTAAATCGCTTAATTAAGCTTATACATAAAAATCGTAATTAGTTAAGAAAATAATGATAAATACGAAACATATACGACCCTAATTGTCTTTACTACGACTGTCTCTGACTTTTTTCCGACCCGTGACACCAACTTCTATACTCCATTTGATTAGGTACTTAACTGAAGGTAAACAAATCATAAAAAAGGTTCTTTTATAGGGCCATTTTTCATTTCGAAATAAAACTTCACCAAAATAAATTATTCAATAACTCAAAATCACATTCTCCTTTTATATTAGCATATCTTACTACTTTGCTTAATATTAAATGGTTACTATTATTCTTAAGCTTGCAAACAATTAATTAAATCAAAATTTATAATTATGTCAAAAAGTATTGCAATGTGCCTACTAAAACGAATCTAAAAATACAGATATTCAAAACATTTTTCGGCGTAGTAGACTTTAGATAACTCGAAAAAATTGAGAAGTAGTACTGCGAGGAAGCGGAGCGAAATAATTAACCGATATTATACTTAGTCGGGTAACCAGAGGCCATACGTAACAGTTTGTATTTACTTTACTTTCGTTCGTTTTTGTGTTTCTTTTGCCGCAAATTGTGTTAATTAGTTATTGTTCTGTGTGTTCGTTGTTTTTATTGATTGTTGGTTGTGTTCTTATTAATTTCACTCCCAATTCATAATGATACCATTGTAATAAAAGGTTGAACAGCTCTGAACGCCGCCATTTTTATTGTTTACCTTTAGTTAAGTACCTAACCAAATGGAGTATAAGTGTTTGTGGCCCCTATGAAAAAAGGTTGAGTACCACTGGTTTATAACATCATAAGCAGCCAGTCCAATTGTAAATGCATTGTAACCCACCTGTATCGTGTGGAGGAGTGCCGAGGCGCGTTTTTAGTTAGATGGTAGTCCCCCTAGAGGTTCCTGAGCGAGCGTGCGGGGCGCGGGGCGGGGCCGGGCGCGGGCGGGGGCGGGCGGCGGCGCTAGGCCATCTTGTTGGCGAGCGCCAGGTGCAGGCAGGCCAGCTGTGCCGTCCACTTGTCCAGCGCGCCGTACCGCGCCGCGCCGCGGGCCCCGCTCGCCAGCTCCAGCACTGAGTTCACCTGGTCGATGCGACCGCTGATTGTGCTAAACAAGCAATAACCAGTTACAATAAACAGTGGCGCGAACATCACTCGCCTACTATTTGATATGCAAAATATTAAAATAATATGTATATACAGGGTGACTGGTGAGACACTGACGATACTCGAAAGTCATCCTGTATATCTGTCTGCGTTCACAAAAAATAAACTCACTTGTCTAAAATACATGTAACCAAAAGATTCTCCACTTCTTTCTCATCAATATTGAGCTCCTTAGATATAAATGGTATATGGATCCTAGTGTAGGGACCGATCAGTTTGATCAGCACTTGGGTCCTGATGTTCCTGAGTAGGTCCTCTATGTGTTCTCTGATGAAGGGGTCATCCATGATGTTGTTCCTATTGTGTTTTAGTATGGACTCGAAATCGTTTATATCGTTGTTTTGATATGCCATCACGAGGTTCGTCATGGCGAGGATCTCCGGGTCGTTCTTGTACGGTTTCGCCTCTTGAGAGTCGAAGGGATTGATGCCTGATTTCATAAGCCTATGAAAATAATAATAAAAAATATTATTTTAGAAATCTTTCTCTATGAACAAAATACAATAATAATACTTTTAGTTGACTGAACTGGCTGAATAGAGATTTGAGTGAAACATTCTAGTATTACTTGAATCCCAGCAAATATCTATTTATATTGTAAGTACTACTAACATATTAGCTAAAACGAGGTATTTCAAGCACGTCGTCCGTCTAGGACTGCCTGACTCGTCGTAATTCTTGAACGCCTCGAAGAAATCTGTGTGGGCCTTTTCAAATTCACCCTCACGTAAGTGCATTTTACCGCCGCATTCTGAAATTATTTATATTGAATTTAGGTATGATTATTATACCTATATAATTATATATGTTGATAAAAAAAATATTTGGTGTACGGTAGTATTTGGGGTGTATTATAAAATCAGATTGAAGTTGCTGCTGTTATTGCTGCTATACTAAATCTAATTAACACATATTTAATTGGAATATGTATAATACATTTTCTTTTCAATAATGAAAGAATCTGGTAAATAATGGTGTAGATAGAGATATAAGTAAAGCTTTCTTTCATCAGCAACCCATTAACTGTTAGGCTTGGGTTTAATCTAAATATAGAATAGAATATTCATTATTGATAAACAGAGTTGTATAATATTTACCTCTAATAACACCCATAATAAGTGGATGAGGTATAGCTGACTTGATGTGCAGTGACTGTTCATAGAGAGCTTTCAGTTTCTTGTTGTTCTTCTGTGCTGTATACATCTGTATCTCCAGTGCATATATCTCAAGCAGCTGCGTGCCTTTCTTTAGGTCGTCCTCTCCTTCATCAGTCTGAAATGAGAATAGGAGGCTTAATTTAAACAAATTTATTGGTGTTACATTATATACAATTCCTAATCATGTCAAGTGAAGCATTATTAATGTAAATCTTTTTGCCTGTAACTAACCTAAAGAGTTGAACTGATTCAATTTGATGTTTGGATGGATGTATTGCATCAGGATAGTCATGGGTTTTGTTATAATTATTTTTATGTTTGTAAAAATTGCATACAAACGAAAATATTATTAAACAGTTGCACAATTCTTACCTGGCAGCTCTGATGAAGTTGCTTTAAAATCTTAGCTAGTTTGTTAAAGTCCCCTCTATCATAGTATAGCTTGCCCAACTTGGTGTTTGTTTTGAACCATAGCCTGTCGTTCTTGGCATCTTTCAGAGCCTCTAATGTAGTCTCATAGAAGTCTTGCAACAATTCCATCTGTAAACAAGACTTTAAGATACATATTCTCATTTTTTGTGCTGTGCAGTGGCAGACAAGAACAAACAATCCCTGATTCTATTAATTTTAATTATTATTTCAATTTCAGTTTTGATCCATGAATGGAACAAATATTTGTATGAACCACAGACAATTGTTCTAGGTCTGGCTCCTTGAACTAATTGCAAAGAAAAAACAAAGATAAGTTATAGGCCCTATGTAGCACATTGTTTCTGTGAAGTTTGAGTAATGAGTACTCATGTCAATTTCTAGTCCTATTTACCAATAAATGTTAATGTAAAAGTATATGCAAATGAAATGGCCATTGATGAAATATAAAATTATTTTTTGCAGCAAGTATAAAAATCTTATGCCCAGAGTTTTGTATATATTCAGAGACAGATCATGACTTTGTCACACACAATTCTGATACTTACATTTCTAGAAGTAGAGATGTAATCTAAGATTGAGTTGATGGATTTCTCTGAATGGTTCCTAGTGACTGCACTCTTTATGTATGTCAATAGCTGTTTGTATCTTGACATCATCTCTGTGAAGTTGCCCTGTAAAACATTAAAGATTATAAGATATGCAGTTGACATCCAAAGGCAGACTAGGACACTACTGTTTCATATTGTGTCCAGAAAAAAAGCTACACTCAACCTGTGGCCCGCTACCACTGGGTTAAACTGTCAATTAAAAATCAAACAGGATAAGCAATACACAGATAAATCACACTCTCAAGTATATTCCTTTGGAATCTTCTAGTCTGATGATGATGAAGATAGTGTTAGTAGACTTCACATAAAGCTTTTTGGGTTTTACTCACCAATTTAAAATTAATCTTTATCATTTGTTTGAGTGCTTTGAAGCCCCATTCACCCTTATCACCCCCTTCAAGTTCGAGAACTTTTTGGAAACTAAGGAGAGCTGCTTGTGGCTCATCCTCCTTCAATGCCTTGCTATTGTAGTACTGATTCTCCAGATCAACATCTGGTTCGGAGTTACTGTCCTCTGAATATTCCTAGATAAATCCCACAACAAAAATAAATTTTTATTTTATTTATTTATAAAGATATAAAGCTATCGCACTTAATGATATGATCAAGTATCAAAAAGGCTATTCTGACGAAGAATCTTTGCAATAAATCTAAGGGAAACATACATGTGATGTGATGTGACTAAATATCAACGAAGGTAAAGATAACACATTATGTGCTTGGTAACTTTAAAACTGGTGCTTTTTGTGTAAGCTTTGAAGCAAGCAAGGTTAAAAACTTAGATTTTGGGGAGAATCGGCAAAACGTCACGTTATACCCAAAACATTATCAAATAGGTTAATTGGAAATTTGTTATATACCAAGCCGTAATCCTCCTCTTCTTCGCACATATAATCATCGTCATTATCAGACATATTTGCTAAACTTTCCTATTTATTTATTTCACAAATTCACAATCACAAATTACAAAAGCGTATTTTTAGAGCCTATTTTCCCGAAATGACATGACATTGACATACGTGACAAACATAATGACATGCATGAATAACATGACATTATGACAAATCATCTAAAAAACCATAAGCAAATCATATTAATAAGTCTAGCAACAATTTGTGAGTAATCAAATAAATTACTAAACTTTGTCTATGATATTAATAAGGTTAATGGCAATAAAATTACGCCTCCCAAATCCGAGTAAGATTATCTCTTTCTCTTAATCTCTAATGCCATTGAAATCTTTGGGCAGCAGTGAGCAGCTAGTTCAACATAAGTTGAGATGGCGATGGATAGCTCGCGAATGAGAGATAAACATACCATCACGCCTGTATTCCCCGAAGGGTTAGGCAGAGGTGTAACAATGTACACCCACATTTCGCCGGTATGTTTAGGTCCCATGTAATAGGGGGCGAGCCTATTGCCATTAACCGGGCACAAATCCAGACTCCGAGCTGCTACTGGGAATTTCATAGAAAAACCCAATAACACTTTGCTCGACCCGGGGATCGAACCCAGGACCCCTAGCGTAGCAGTCGCTCTTAGGACCACTAGACTAATGAGGCAGTCTAGACTAATGAGAGATAAAATGAACTAGTATTTTGATTCCAATCTAGCTCTCAGTGATCTCACTCGCACACTCGCTGAGAGACTAGCTCTCCGGCTCAGTTAACTCCATGAATCTTCATTGTAAATCGATCTTTATTTTTGTAGACACATAGTAGAAAATGTATTAGCATATTTACTTATCTAGCTCACTGATATGTTGTATTGAAAAGTATGTAATTATATCTCTCGCTCACTAAATAGCTCATCGACTCAGGATTCAATGAGAACTAAATGAGCTATATCTCTCTTTTCTTTTTATTGAGTTGTTTATCCCATTACTAGTTGAGCTGCACAGAAGTGGATTAGTGGACTATACTCCATTTGGTTAGGTTATAGACATTGGACAAATTGAAAACCACAGATATAAAATCAGAAATAAAAATATCTTAGATGTTATTATCGAATTCTGTGTCGAACCCAATTTGTACTTTATTGTTACATTGAATTTAAAAGAACTGAACCGAATGAAACGAGTATTTTTCTTTATTATTGAACGCTACCAAACTAAACGAAGAAGTGCTCAGTTACATTATTGGTTGAATTTGGTTAGCCAATAGAACTACTTGAATTGTCTTATTTAGGCGGGAAACGTATTAGACCTTTTTATAATAAAATTCTGTGCGCAAAGTTAATTCCAAAACAATCACGATGTATACAAAACTAATACAAATCAAATTAAAGGAATGGTTGTAGTAATAATTTACGATAAAATTATATAAAAGCCGGTCAAATAAAAATACCGCCTTTTCTATTCGCTGATTTGTGAGTGGTCATCGACCTTGTAAACATATGGTCGGTCCGAATCCTACCGTGAGTATAGTAATACTGATACATAAGGACATATATTTTTTTATTTTTAAAGCTGGGTGATAATACAGAATTTCTTGGTACTATAAATATGTTTTGCCTTTTAAATTAATTACTCACGAATATTTTCATGTAAGTTTTCGTCTGTTTCATGTATATTACCACAAAGGTAATTTTAGTTTTTAATTCCTGTATGAACTTCGGAACGATACGGATCACAACATTACAGATTTGGAGGGAAAATTATTGGACTCAAAATAGCGGACGCTCAAAAGACTCGCATTCGCAGCTGTGAACTTGTTTGTGGTGTTCATTACTGAAGCTTGAGTGGTAATTTATTGCAGATATATTTAACAATCGAATCAAAATGGCCCCAATTGTTGATAAGGAAAACCTGCACAATGAATTCAGCAACGTGAATTTGAAGGTTAGTATTTAAAATATGCCACTTGTTGATTGCACACATTTTTTGGTGATTGTGACTTGTGAAATTCAACCACTGCATTTTTTTATAGTCACCAGTTAAAAACAACGTTTTGGCTGAACGGAATGACAATATGAGTGGAGAAAGTATGGAGGTTGAGGGAAAGAGTCAGGAAGTGGTAGAATTCGACCCACAAAAGGAGCCTCTGTTGCGTGATAACCCCCGCCGCTTTGTAATATTCCCGATACAGTACCCTGACATCTGGGAGATGTACAAGAAGGCTGAGGCTTCGTTCTGGACCGTTGAAGAAGTGGATCTATCTAAGGTACCTACTTATGTCTCCTAAATTTTTCGTTTTATTTTCGTAACCCTAACAGGTTCTACATTGTATGCGTCATTGTTTGCAGCGCAACATAATTATTCTATGTGGCCCATATTTGTGTTGATGTTGTATCCAAATACGGAAGCACACCTTATTTTATTATTTTTGAAATAATTATTCGTGATATTTTTTCGTCTTTGAACTAACCTCTTGCAGCTGTTCTAAATTAGGCTTTTTCCTCATTTCGTGTGTGATATTGTTTTGTTTTCAATTCAAAGGTTACTTTCTGACCGAATCACTTCTTTTTTTTATTTGTGATCTAGATTCATGCATGACGTGCACAAATTATAATATTAAATAATATTATTGTTATTATTCTGGTTAAATTTCATTTTCCAACTTTAATTTTATATACCTTACTCCAGTCATTAAGGTGATGCAATTCATAATATTTTTTTGTATGCAGGACTTGTCAGACTGGGAGAATCTTAAGGACAGTGAGAGACACTTCATTAAACATGTGCTGGCCTTCTTTGCGGCTTCAGATGGCATTGTGAATGAGAACCTGGTAGAGCGCTTCTCCCAAGAGGTGCAAGTGACTGAAGCAAGATGCTTCTATGGCTTCCAGATAGCTATGGAGAATGTACACTCTGAAATGTATTCTCTTCTCATTGACACATACATAAGGGATCCCAATGAGAGGTAAGTTTAGATTTGTAAGGATAATCTTATTTCTTTTAGGCAACACACATTATTAAATTCTCACATACTTATGATATTGTACTATATTTAAAAAAAAAATGCATAGCCTGTAGTTTCAAAGTTTCTATTATCTAATTACAATTAGTATCTGTTAGTTGGAAACAATGACTTTGGTATAAACTGTTCATACAGCCTTACACATTGTTAGCAGTACATGACTCATCATAGAACAAACAAACAGCCATTAATAAAATTATTAGCTGAACAGAATTTTCCACATATTCATACAATAATTTCCTTGTATAGAGACTTCCTGTTCAATGCTGTTGAGACTCTACCTTGTGTGAAGAAGAAGGCTGACTGGGCTTTGCAGTGGATTGCTAGCAAGTCTGCTACATTCGCTGAGCGTATCATTGCGTTCGCGGCTGTCGAAGGCATATTCTTCTCAGGCAGTTTTGCCTCCATATTCTGGATGAAAAAGAGAGGCCTAATGCCAGGATTGACATTCAGCAATGAGTTGATATCTAGAGATGAGGTTTGTAAATTCTTAATGTTCTTTTAACTATTATCATAGGTGACATAGTAGGTGGGTCCTTTTCAGAATGATTAACATTTCTGAAAAATAGTCAACATTTCAGTGTTGACTTATTCTAGATCAAATTGTACTAACACTCATGTTATCAGTACCTTATCTAAATGACTAACTCAACTAGAGCATTCACAAGTGTTATTAAAAGTGTTAAACTACTATTCTATACAATTTTTATTGTGAAATCATAGATAATTCAACTTTTATCTATTTGGCTTGTCCAACAGAATGTAATGTAAATGAAATTCATAGTGGGTTAGCTTTCAAAGAAAATCTCAAAATCAGGACAACACTTACCATCCTATATTATAAAGTATTGGACATTCATTTTCAGTTGATAAATTATAATGAAAAAGATCTTAAACATTGACCAAATGTTGTTCCCGTAGGGCCTTCACACAGACTTTGCATGCCTGATGTTCCGGCACCTGGTGCAGAAGCCCAGCAAGGACCGTGTGCTGCATATCATCAAGGATGCTGTTGTCATTGAGCAGGAGTTCCTCACGGACGCGTTGCCTGTCCGGCTACTCGGCATGAACTGCGACCTAATGTCCGACTACATCGAGTTTGTTGCTGACAGACTGCTGGTGGAACTCATTGGAGAGAAAGTATGTATATAAACAGTAGAATAGTCAATACTACATTACAAACTATCAAACAATCTGCACACTCAGCCTATAATAATCCAATCCCCATTGCTGGTGATGAGCCTGTCACCAAGTTATGTTATAACATTCTGTCCTTGGCAAACCAACCTCATGTTGATTTTTATTGTGCACAAATAAAGAGGTTATCTGGAACACAACTGAATATTTATAGATAATTTTCAACATGTTTGCTTAAATGTTAAGACAGGTCAGGCTAAATGATAGGACTTATTAACTTGCAGCTTTTCATTGTTCTATTCTGAACTAAACTGATGTGGCATTAATAATAATCTGTGACCTTTTTATGTTAAACAAAAATGAATCTAGTTTATCAGGTTATCAACATTTTTTTACTGGATTTGATCTCCAAGCCATTTGAGTAGGCACATACATACATACCATCACGCCTGTATTCCCCGAAGGGTTAGGCAGAGGTGTACTTAATGTACACCCACATTTTGCCGGTATGTTTGGGTCCCATGTAATAGGGGGCGAGCCTATTGCCATTCACCGGGCACAAATCCAGACTCCGAGCTGCTACTGAGAATTTCATAGAAAAAGTCAATAACACTTTGCTCGACCTGGGGATCGAACCCAAGCCCTCTAGCGTAGCAGTCGCGATTGGGACCACTAGACCAACGAAGCAGTCGATTGATTAGGCACATACATCATAATTAATGTTTATTATTTTGTTAACAGCATTACAACACTAAGAACCCATTTGACTTCATGAATCTCATCTCGTTGGAAGGTAAGACCAATTTCTTTGAGAAGAAAGTCAGTGAGTACCAGAAGTGGGGAGTAATGTCCAACCAGATGGACAATGTATTCACACTTGATGCAGAATTCTAGATTGATTTAAGTGACAATATTGCCTGCATTTAGAATAGTCTGTAACAACAGTATTAGTAATTCAAATCAATTAAATGTTATAAAATAGAATAATGTTTGTAGGACTGTGGTTCCTAATACCAGTGGACCTGGTAAATACATTATTACTCGAATCCATAGAGTATACATACATTATGTTACTGTAAATGCCCTTATTACGGTAAATCCTATTTTGCTGTTCTAAAATCTAAGATTTGAATTTGGTAAAAGTTGTTTTGTGAATCGTAAATCGTAAGAGTTACTGTAGTTTGACCATTTTCAGCTATATAATAATATACATTAATTTGTGTGTGGATGGACATGAATAATTTCAAACATAATTTGTGCATGACAATTCTTGAAAATTATTTTCAAGAACAGTTAACAGACATTCTATAATTTCAATTTTATGTACCTTTTGCATAGTTTTAAATGACTTATAGCTTTTAATGAACTAGAGTAATTTCCTAATAATAATAATATATTAATAGTAAAATGGAATCATTTCAAGATGATTTATTCTGTGATAGGTAATAATAATGAGTGGTTTTTACTTGTAATATTAAGTAAAATGCACATTACTTATATGACTATATATTGTAAGTGTTAAATATAATTATTGCTAATAAATTTTCTAAATCCCAGTTTTTTTTTTCATTCACAATAACCATAGTCACCCAGCAAACTCAATAAAGCAAAGAATCGAGCATCAAGGAATAAAAAATGTACATAGTTGTTTTCAATTATTTATTTATATCACATAAATAATTCAGGAACTCGCTCAATCAGGAAAATAAAGTTCCGACATAATAGAATGTTGAGAAATAATTCGAACGAGTTTTGTAACCTTATTACTACTGCGAAATTGGACACCGCATTGCGAATATTTAATTTTATGAGCAGACCAGATGGAATAAAAAGAATGCAAAATTTTATTGATTTTTTAAATTAACATTTTCCTAGTTCATTAGTGGTCAGACAACCAAACATTATTTCCTCACAATAAGCTTAGCTGAAATAAATTGCAATACATAACAAGAAAATATAATCTAGTCACATAAAACAAGTATGGTGTATAACTGCAACTAACCGCTAATATTTACTTTTCACTATCATAGAAGACTCGGAACATGGGTTGTTGTCATTTATTATTGTTACAACTCTTTCTTAAATGCACAGAAAAGTTTCGAAGTATTATAAAAAATACAGCATTCAGTGAAAATTCCTCAATTACCTATCTTAACTAATGAACCGTGTAAAAGTAAAGCGCACCCTGTACCGCTTGATATTTGGTAGGTTAGCGAGAGTGCGTCTTGTCCTGCACGAGGCGGCGCAGCAGGCGGTGACCCGACAGGAACGTGAGCGCGGCCAGCGGCAGCAGGTAGCGCACCGTGTCGAACATCGACAGCTGCAGCCACAGCACGCCATACAGGCTCAGTGATGCTGTGGACCATCATTCAATGTTAAATAAGCACATTCTCTTCATCATTTAGTCTAACTTGAGAAACAAAAAATTAACATAAGGATCAAAACATTTTCTTAAGTTTCTATATTCCTATTGATATTTCTATTCTTCAATTTTTATTGTAGTTTTCTTTAATTAGCAATGCGGCAAAATAAGACAAAGTAAATTCCTGGAAATTACACAGTTATTATCGCTAAAACGCTTACCTCCCAGCGCCAAATGGAACAAAAGAGCGCTGAGCGTAAAAGGGAAGTTGGAGAAGTTCAGTCCGAGCTTAGCCCAGAGCACCAGCAGCAGTAGGAGCGGCGCTGCGCATGCGCACGCGAACACATCCGACACCAGCCGCGCCGGCCGCGCCTCCGGGGAACGGAAAAGGTGAGAGATCTCCGGCAGAGCGCCGCGGTACGACTTGGTGGTTGACGTTACTGGCGAACCTGTGTCAAGTATACGAAGCATTTATTAGAAGGATATTCAAATTCAAAATAAAATTAGAGTTTATTGTTTATGGTCTCTGTTAAGTCTAGTCTATTCCAGTAAATTGTGAAGTATTATTTAACGGACTTACCGACAGCATAAGCGTCCTTGCCGAAGTTGAAGAGCACCTCGCCGACGGGCCAGGCGATGGGGTTGGACACAGCACTGTCTCCCAGGTATATCGTCAGCGAGTACGCGCCCGATACGAAGTTTAAGTGCTTGGCAATACTGCCCACGTTCTGTAGACAATGCAGTTATAGTTCATATTGGTATGAACGTTTTCGTATGTATAGTAAACTAACCATGTTTGAACTTGTCTCAAAATATTGTAGTTAATGTAAACTTATGAGTGTAGATGTTAAAATGAAGGTGTAATGAAACCTAAAAAAAATTTTGAACGTTAATAACTGTATCTATAACTAATAATTCTTTTTTTCTTAAAATCTATATTGCTAATTCATCGGACACCTGATCAGTAAATTCAGGAAACCATGTTTGTTTGCCTTACTAATTTTGTAATTTATGTAGTGATTTAATTAAGTGATTTTATCAGCGCGGCAGTTCGGAACGTCTAACTTCAGACGGGCAGAGTAATTTTGAACAAATATAAATTTTGCCCGTTCCTACTAATGCATGCTTATGGCTGGATATACTTACCAGTTCAACTTTGTATGCCTTGGTGTTATCAGGCTCGGCCACGAAGATGGTTTCGTCATCGTTGGCGGCGCTGCCCACGCGCACAAATGCTTGTTGCACCAACACTGGCTTGTTGTATTTGTCACGCACACTGAACTTTAGAGAAACCCTGACGAAAAATATTATCAGTGAATTTATGTAAGAGATAAGTGAGAGGTAATAAATAGTTCCGTGCATAACTACTGCAAGTAATTGTTACGTATTGGATATCACTTACTTCTGCAGATGATCAGCCTGTAGTTTCTCAGTCAGCTTGTTGGGATATGCAACAGTCGTTAACTTAGGGCTGGTGGTGCCATCAACATCACCAATACCAACTTCCACACTAGTCACTTGGATCTCACCCAACACTGCCACATTCACATTAGCAGTCTTAGATCCAGCACTCAACGCAATCTTGTAAAGGCCATATTGAGCCTTAATCTTGCTTAAATTAAGGACGAAAGTTGTCGGTTCATTGGGTTTTTGTGTCAAAGGCTGTTTGGACAAAACTACGACGTCATCTGCAAGACGTGTGCCGGATTGGGCAACGACTTCATCAGGTTTCAGGAACCGTAAGGGGCGCCCTAGAAGGTCGGTGATGGAGAACTCAATAGTATCAGATTCGGAGGTGATGTACTTCCTGCCCTTGATGACGATGCTTATAGGAGATGGCTGAGGACAATAAAGATGGCTTTGTAAAGAACCTGTGATAGCTACAATTTAAATGGATTAATCACCTACAAATTCTTTTTACATGCTAATTAAAGTTTTTCCTTTGTACAATTTTGTTTGTTCATGAGAACATCTTGGAATACTGCAGCAATTCCATATCGAATTTAAGATCGATAGTTTAAAAATTTCTGATAAAAATGATAAGTTGCAAACATCATGATTATAAAAGCTTATGACAATATTCACCACATCGTCGGCGAGTGCGGTTGCGGCTTCAATCAACAAGCAAGCTCCCTTAGGCGTGTTGACAGAACGGCGAGACAGTAGGTACTCCGCGAACTTGTACTTTTGCTCATCGCTCAGGGGAGATGGCTTCTTCTGGTTCCTGTAGGTCCTGTTAAAATGACAAATGAAATGTTATTTAAAGAGCACTATCTCTTAATGGACGTGGCATTTGTCAGACTCCTAAACACATATACAAAGCAGTGCTAAACAGGTTAAATTATTACAGTTTAAAATGTAGTTTTACTAACAAATTTTTAACAATTAAATTTATGATGAATGCCAACAAAGCTGATGCATAAGGTTATGCTTGCGAGTCAACTGACCTCTGGATGGTGCCGAGGAGGTTGGAGGTGACCGGCAGGCCGCCCTCGAAGTGCAGCGCGCGGGAGTCAGTCTCGTCGGCGGCCAGCAGCACGCCCTCCGCGTGCGTCGCCGTCCACGCGCCGCACCCCATGTGCTCGCACAGCGCAAACACGTACCCATAACTATGTCAAAGTTATAAATTGTCTCAAGGAACTATTGGGCAATAGTCTTATAGCAGAAAATTCTACTACTAAAATGTTTAGAATTCGAATTACTTTAGAGAGAAAACAGATTTCATTAAATCCAATAAACTTATGAAACCTATAATGGTAAGGGTAAATTTGTCACAGGTAAAGGTAAGATAAAAACCCACCTATATACATTAATATACAGGGTAGTATACATTTTAAATTAATATATGAACAAACATTTCGATGGCTGCTACGTAAATAATCGTATGCAACAATAATGCTATGCTATAAAAAACTAAAAATAATTCATATTTTATTCCTACTTCATATTGAAGATTCCTTTATTATCCATGCATAGTGTTAATTTTAAAACAAAAGGTTTAAATTCAACGATACAATGCAAGAAAACATCTTTAAAGCTCTGTCCTGAAAAGTTTGCATAAACTCTATACGATTATATACGTAGGAGCCATCGATTTGTGCAGCCTTCTTCTAAGGAGAACACTTGTGGTACACTCCATATGAGTAATATAAAAAGTATAAAGTTCTAGTAAATTTCTAGAAGGACATATTATTTATTTTGGCTGTCAGTAGTACTCACTTGGCAGGTGAGTCATCCTTCTTCAACAGCTGAATAAGATTCTTCAAGGCATCCTCTTTATCATAAACAGTCCCTTTACCTAGAGCCTTCAATGTATACACCGCATGGTATATCTCAGGTATTGTGGCATCTTTCTTATCCAACACCTGTGTGGCTGCTGCCATGATGTCAGGCTTCAAGGAGTTGAGGCAACTGGATATAGCCGCTGCATTTGCCAGTTGGAAGACCTGCTCAATATTCTTCACATCATACTTGATGTTTTTGAGGTTCTAAAATAGAAAGTGTTATGTTATAGTTAAAGTCAAAATACTGAAATGTTTGTCTCAAGTTGTTGAGAATTAGGGAGTGCATGACTGGTAATACAAAAAATTATGTACAATATGATTAAGTTAATCTATTTTTATGTTATATGTATCAAAGAAACATAACACAATAAAACCAAAGAATTTCATTGTAATTTATCATTTTTTTGTAACTAAAAATGGGTTTGCTCTTGACTTCAATCTTGCTCTCTTTCAGTTTATGTTTTGGTTGTATTTTAAAAAGATTATAGCTTAACTAATATGAAAATAGCTCTTACAGGTTCTGTTACAACTTTACAATGCTTTGAATATGAGGAGGAAGGGGATATCTAGCCTAGAATGTAAAGTAATAACTCACCTCACAAACATTAGGGATATTAGCATTTAACTCTACAAGTCCTTTGATAGAGTAGTATAAAGAAGTTAGGTCCTTGCTCTTCACATTATCCTGTAGTATATTCTGGAGTCGCTTCAGGTCTATTGTGCCTTGTAGTGTGTTGGCATTGCTCAGACTTAACATACTTAGTAATAACAAAAATAGGGCTGAAAAAATCAGAATCACTCTATAACGATATAATGATTTTATTACAGTTTAAAGTCAGATAGTCGCCTTCGTGAATTTGATAGCATGGAAACAGTCCTTGTAGACTGTAACACAAAAAAAGCAAAAGGCAAAGATACCTGTGCCCCGATATTTATTTTTAATCACAATAAGGCACCTCTCTGACCAAAAACCGTGATTAGATATGGATATCATAGCAAAATTAAATAAACCAAACATTTTCTACGGCCGGCGACGCCTGAATAACACTGACGTGTCCTAAATATTTTACGATATTTATTTGCCTTGTTAAGAGATTTTATGCAATTGTAAGCTTAAAAACATGACGACGGTGCTGTATTTGCGCCTTAAATTAAAATTATACGAGCAAATTGATAGAAAATAGGTAATTTTCCCTGCCACGCTTAGGTTAGTATTATTGTGTGAAAAAATCATAACATACCATGAAAATACATAGTAATAGCCGAATTAATCAGAGATTACCCTGATTATACCACCAGAATCTTACTTTCTATCAGTATTTTGCAAATTTTCTATTAAAGTAAATCGCTTCTATCGCCGGTCTCACTTGACAAAACCATTTCACATTTGACTTTATTTGATTTGACATAAAATTATCGACGTAGCATATCGTATTGCTATATGAAATAAATGTAAATGTTTAGATTTACAAGGATTTACATGATAATTTGTGCAAGAAAATAATGAACATCAAAAATTAATTCATCTTACGATTGCAATATTTAAATGAAATCGAGACCATAACGTTTTTTTTATAATCAACGTGCAGCAGTTTAGTAAGTTTAGTCTTGTGTAGTTAGTGAACGAACTAGGTCGTAAGATAGCTCCCACAGACGAACTCATAGAATTAGTTCCAGATCCCTTGCTCCTATAGTTGATTTTCATTTCATTAATGTTAGCATTATTGTAAGAAATAATCTTCATTTATTTCCACGGTTGTCAAATAACACCGTTCCAAGTCGACTTAACAATGATCTTTGCATATCCACCTAGGACATCAATTTTGCACAAAAGTATGCTATGTATGGGCATAGTGTTAGATTTTATTACACTTTGCTAAGGGGCGTAAAAATTTACAATAAACTACAAAAGGAAATTAAACAACTAATACTACTCTATTAAAGAAAAGGTTAAAAATATGATAACTGTGAAATGTTACTATAATACTAAATTATAGATTCTGACTTGCGATAAGTTTTTCTCTTCAACTTCTCGTTAAATATTTTTTTAATATAAACAAAATTTTTGTTTCATTACCTACACATTAAAATTGTGAACTAATATTTGTAAAATGCAAGCCTTATCTGCCTTATTCAAGGTCGCTCAGCGTGCAATGGAGAGAGCAATGCTCGGAGTTTCTTTGGTGGATAGAATTCGTAACGAATAGAGATGAGTCGTACTATACTCCATTTGGTTAGGTACTTAACTAAAGGTAAACAAATCATAAAAAAGGTTCTTTTATATGGCCATTTTTCATCTTGAAACAAAACGTAACCAAAAAAAATTATTTAATCGTTCAAAATAATTTTCCTTTACTATACTAGCATATTTTACTACTTTGTTTAATATTAAATGGTAATTATTAATTCTTAAGCTTGCGACCAATAAATAAATCAAATCTGATAATTATGTCATAAAGTATTGCAATGTGCCTACTAGAAAGAATCTAAAAAGACAGGAAATCAAAACATTTTTCTACTTCATAGACTTTTGATAACTCGAAAAAATTAAGACGTAGTAGCGCGAGGAAGCGCGGCAAAATAATTAACCGATATTATACTTAGTCGGGTAACCAGACGCCATTCGTAACAGTTTGTACTTTCGTTCGTTTTTGTGTTTCTTTTGCCGTAAATTGTATTAATTAGTTATAGTTTTGTTTGCTCGTTGTTTTTATTGATTGTTAGATGTGTTGTTATTAATTTCACTCCCAATTCATAAGATACCATTGTGTTAAAGGTTGAAGAGCCCTGAACGCCGCCATTTTCATTGTTTACCTTTAGTTAAGTACCTAACCAAATGGAGTATAGGTAAATTTCGTACTAGGTGTACCTATTCCTATTCCGAATAAATACTCGATCCAAATACCTGTTCCACCTAGTATGAAGTACGCGTACGGCTGCGGATGCAGTACGTAATGAATTGGAATCTTCTCTTCATACTTTACACAGGCTTAGGACTATTGACGTTAAATATTTATCTAGGTACTACATCGTACCGTATATTAAAATTCATTTTTCATAGTAATCTATACTAAAAAAATGGTAATCAGCCGGCATCCAACAAGATTACCCAACAAATACTAGTCCGTACTCGATACTCTGTATTGTATCGGATCGTATAGTCTCGAGTATTTACAAAGTACCTAGTGTATAAAATCCGTCGAGTATGCCTAGTATTTGGTTATTATCGAGTATTGCTTCAAAAAACAGAGTATATTTACTTTTATCAGGATTGAAATAAGGTTCAAATTGAAATGACTGACACACGAATGATTTGGTAAACACGAGTGCGCGTCGCGTCATCTTAATGTTCATAAAAATAAGGTTCAAATTCAAATTATTGACACACCAATAATTTGGTAAACACGAGTGCGCGTCGCGTGGCCAGGTGGAGTGACGATTTGCGGAAGGCAGCTGGCAGCAACTGGATGAAAAGAGCTGAAAATCGGGCTCTGTGGCGTTCACTTAAAGAGGCCTACGTCCAGCAGTGGACGAATACGGGCTGATGATGATGATGATGAGTGCGCGTCGCGTCATTTTAATGCTCATAGAAATAAGGTTCAAATTCAAATTTGTACGCGTAGGCACAGTAATACTAGGTGGATCGAGTATTTCAAAATGTAACGAGTATTTTATTGACTAGTATTGAGTGTTGGTTAATAGACAGAGTATATTTACCTTTAACTAGATTAAAATAAGGGTCAAATTCAAATTTATACACGCAGGCACAGTGATACTAGTTGGATCGAGTATTTTATTAGTTGGAATAGGTATCAGCTAGTATCGTGAAATACCTGTTCCTTGGATCTGTTCTAGTATATACGCTTCATCTCTAGTAACGAAGTCATTCGCCAAAGAACTAAAGTCACCGATATTGCGCGAAGAATAAGCACGCTGAAGTGGAAGTGGGCCGGCCATGTCTGCAGACGGACAGATGATCGTTGGAGCAGACAAGTGCTAGAGTGGAGACCGCGTTTGGGCAAATGTAGTGTGGGACGCCCTACGACCCTATTAGATCTGTGCCTACGACACGATGGACCGACGATTTAAAGAAAGTGGCTGGCAGCGGATGGATGCGAGCTGCCCAAGACCGGGATGGTTGGCGCTCTTTGGGGGAGGCCTATGTTCAGCAGTGGACGGCAATAGGCTGACATGATGATGATGGTGATGCCTTATATGGCATAATACGTAGCTCAAAAAAATATTTTAACACCATTGCATGCATATCTGTATTGTAATCCACTCATGTTACCGCAAATAAATTTATCTTTATCTTAATGCCCGACTTGTAATATCGAGAGGGCGGTGCCACCCGAGGTAATTAGGTTATCGACGAAGATCTAATGCCTTTCTCTAATTTTTTGGTACGAAATGGGAGCTGACGAATTATAACAACGAACTTGCTCGCTGAGGAGTTGTGAACTAAAATAGCCGCTCGCGCTCGGTCGCGAACTATTAAGTGCAAGATTAATGCAGATTGCAGTTTGACTTTTTTTTTTTTTTTTAATGGCAATTTGCCGAAAACTTCAGCAATTTCTGCCAGTGTCGAGTGCAGTCATGTAAAAACTAGGGAGTGGTGATTACTCATGGGTATATTTATTAGTACAATTAACTTCCGTTTTTGTGGAGATCCATTGAGGTCTGGAACAACACAAATAAAGGTGTTAATTATTGTTAGTAAAATAATATATATACGTATATACTTACAATTAAACTATAACATAGTATCACAGAGAATTAGAGTTTAATATTGTTAGAAGATATAAATTTAATAAAAGCGCGTATAATTTGGGGATTAGGGAAAAATGAGAGAAGGTTGACATTGACAAGGTTTTTAATTTTTAATTTTTTAATGATGCTATCAAAAGGAAAAGCATTGTTTAGTCTGCAATTTAAAAATATGTGATCTAGCGTTCCATCGTCCAGTCCACACTCACTTTAAAGAGCTATCACGGACCCTAATTTTGTGAAGGAAAGCAGTTTGACTTTTAAACTGCAATCTGCAAAGTGTCAAACTTTGACACTTTTGACATGCTGCCTTTGACTGTTGACATATGTCAGAGTTTGTCAGTTTGCGGTGCTTGTCAGCTTGTTTGACAGATTTCCTTCTGCCATTACCATTGATTCCCATTCCGAAATTAAAATTTTTCGATTGCACTTCAATTGTTTTGATTAAATTAGCAAAATGGCAAGTGCAGTCGCTAAAGTACCATCTCTAATCAACTGTAAGTGTTATAATGTTAACGTAATTATTTAGTTTAGATAATTTATAAACAGGGGTCCCATTTACTGGCCTCAGATATTATGTAATTCTGATTATATTTGAAGTTTGAAGGTTATGAAGTTAGAAAAGAATTTCTAAAATCATCTTTACCCATCATTAGAATCGGATTATTCCATAAATCTTAGCAACTGTTCTATTTTAATTGAATTACATCGTAAATTAAATTGAATGTTTACCTACCTTTCAGCGGCAATCGTTCAAGCTCGCCCGAAATTAAATATCTTTATGAAATATGCCCGAGTTGAATTGGCGCCTCCTAAGTTGAGCGAGATCCCACAGATCAAGGCTGGTATCGCCAAGCTATTGACCAGCGCTAAGAGTGGTGCATGGAAGCAGCAGACTGTGAAACAGGGTACCTTGAATGTCCTTGTTGGGGCCGAGGTAATCTTCTGGTTTTACATAGGAGAGTGCATTGGCAAGCGCCACCTTGTCGGTTATGATGTTTAAATTCTCGTTGTAAGCCCTAATTGTGTAGATACTATGTTGATTGAAATAAATTATTAAATCAATGTTTGTTTTTAATTTGTTATTTCTGTGTTTGGTAATTTAATCTCCTTATATACTATACTAATTTATGAACAATGTAATCCTACTCAAATGTTACTGTTGGTTCTACTTAATTATTTTAGTCGGAATGTTTTTAGACAAAGCTGTAATAACAGCTACTGTATTCTACCAATATAATGAAACCACACATGTATATCAACTACAGTATATTACAATTTAAAATAAATCTACATTACAAAGGTGCACACTGCTCCATGAACATGTAGGGATTGCATGCACTTGTGAACTTCAACTCCGACTCAATTTCCCGTGGGCCTCTTAGCCATAGCCGGTCTCTGTAGTATTCAACACAGGATAGGAACTCTTTTTCACTATATTTGCCAACCTCTATTGGCACAAATGGATCTAGATGCTCAAAGCCCTAAAACAAAAAAAAAGTTATGCCAGCATTTATTTAAAAAAGGTTAATTATGCTTGTGTCATAAATCAAGAAAAAAACCATTTATTAGGCTCAAATAACAAGTAATATTTAAAGATAAGATTATATGAGTCAAAGAGGCTACCAGCTCATCACAGCAATCCTGGCCTAAATGAATCAGGTGTACTACATGTCAAGTTCAGTATACACTATTTACCTCTGCTCTAACTAAGTATTTGATATGGATTGCTATTTACGATTATTTTTGACACATTGAACTACTCTTAGGTTTTGGGATAGAACATGAGTTTATGATGCATAATTAAATTGCTTATTTAATGTAGTACCTTTTTGTATAGCAAATATCTAGGTAGGAAACTTTCTTGATGATCATCAGGAACTGCTAATTGGTCTGCAGATACAACTATGGCACCATTTTTCTGAGAAATAATAATAACATGGGTAAAAACAAAAGTTACAGTAGTATTAAAATTTTAGATAAATTCATATAATATTTGCAAACTAGAAAAAATACATAATTATTTTTCAACCGACTTCAAAAAGGAGGAGGTTCTCATTTTGTCTGTATGTTTTTTTTTGTATGTTTGTTACGCGATTTCTCCGTCCATTGTGGATCGATTTGAATTATTGTTCTTTTAAGTTATTATTTTAGTAAAGGAAACAAACGACCGCGGGCAGGATTCGAACCTGCGTCTTCTGGTTAAGTAGTACCAGACGTAAATTAAAAATGTGAAGGCAAATTTCGACATGGCGGGTGGGGGTCGCGGTGGCTTAGCGGTCATAGCGTCTGGTGTACTTAACCAGAAGACGCAGGTACGAATCCTGTCTGCGGTCGTATTTTCCTTCACTAAAATAATAACTTAATAATCTTTGCATGGAAAATGCCTAAGAAATACAAAAATAATCCCGTTCAAATTTTATCGAAATTGGTTGAGCAGTTTTAAAAATATCAACAAAAATCTAAAAATTGTTTACATCAATGATATTATCGTTTACTCCGAAACATCGCCGTCTTATTGGAGCAGTGCGTTTAGTTGGCTAACAAGTACGTATAAACAAAACTTTCCCCAAAAAAATCAAAAATAAAATTACTTTTAACAAAAAAGTAAAACTGCCTTCAAAAAATAATAAAATATTGTTGTCTAAAACAGTTTGGGAAGTTGGTGGCGAAAACAAAAGAACCACTCAAATAGAAGTCACCGATTTCCCAAACTGTTTTAGACAAAAATATTTTATTATTAGTATCAGATTCTATGAATTATTATGACTTATTTAATAATTTTATTATATAATTAAACTTTTACCCAGTCATTCATAGTGAGTTTCAGGATAGAAGAAGTAAGTGTGACTTCATCTGGCTTCACTTTCTTTTTGGTGGGTGTGTTAAGTCGTGTCATTGGGTAGAAGAAACTGTTGAACCCGTCAATGGCAACAAATGTTTTGCACCTGTATACAAAAGCAATAGTTTGAATTTCTGATTATGAAGGACGAAATGAAAACAGAAATTTTATGACTTTTGTTCCAGCCCGCTTTCATGTTATCGACTTGAATCGCAAATAATTGGTAAACAATTTTAGGCAATCAGAAGTGATAAATTTTATTAGACACAGCGTTTTTAAGGCAACTCCCAAGTTAGGACAGTATCGGTAGCCTATAAGCTGCTTCCGTATTTATTTTCTTTTTATTTAAGTATTATGCTTTATAATATTTAGCTTGAAATATTTTCGAGAATACTAGAGTAATACTAACTGTTTGCTATTAGACAGTATCTTGATCTCGTCGACAATTGCATCAATGACGTCACAGGCGTATTTCACACGGGTAATACCGTGTTCCACCAGTGCGGACAGTGGAGACCCTGCCTCTGTAGTCTCACGTTTGCTCCACACATATTCCTTTGAGGTTTTCAACTAGAAATGGATCATAACTTGTGGTTAGGCATAAAGGAGTTAGGTTTAAGAAGGGCTTTATAATGAAGATTGTTAATTACTGGAGTATTAATGAATACACTGTAAAGTTCTTACATCTCCGGATTTGAGTAGTGTTTGGTTTTGACTCTTGAAGTGTATTAGCCAGGCAGCAGCATCAAGGGGTAAGTCGACGAAGCCCTCGTGTGTCTGCGAGTTTGACATTTCTTTGTGACGTGGGACACGCCTAAGCCATTCTGACACTGTAAAATAAAGAAAAAAAAAACTGAATTAGTTTATAGAACAATTATTTTCCAAAGTCGTTACTGTGGGGCCCCTCTTTTGTGGAGGCTCCAGTCTGTAGCCCTAGCCCGGGTGCCCTCCCCTTAATCAGGCTCTGGCTGTGCAGATGGGAAAGATGGCTGATAATTCAAACCACTATTCCTTTTCAAAAAAGGTCATCAAGTGTAATTTCTCTCAAACTATCTGCTTAAAGTAGACTACTGATTGCAGATCAGCGCAAAAAAAAAAAAAAAAGGTATCTATTATAATATTTAAAATGAATAAAAAAATCTTTTATACAACTTACCCCAAGGCACATGTACAATGAGATAGCCTTGTTCATGTGCATAGTGCAGCAGGTGGGCTATTGTGATTGACTTGCCAGTGCCTTTGTCACCATCTAATTTAATGCTAAGGAAAATTATACACAAAAATAGAAGAAGCTATGGCAGACTTGTTATAAAAAGAAGAAGCGGTGGTAGCCTAATGGCTAGGGCGTCGGACTTGCAATCATATGGTTGCCGGTTCGAAACCAACCCATTGCACTACCGACATGAACCCACTCGTAACACAAGCATTTAGCTTAGCACGAGGGGTTAACAAGATTACTAGTAATGTGTGACCCACATTGCTAGTAAGCCTCTTTTTTTTTTAAAACAGTACTGGTTTTTGTGGTGTACTAAGACCGAAACAATCGATTTTGCATTGTGTCTATAATATGGGACTTACAGGATTAGGTAAACTGACAAAATTGCATCTTCAAGCAATTATCAATTTGTTAGTTCCCTTTTATGACACAAACAGATACAAATGGAACCAAATCAAGTTGTGTCAATATAGAATGATAATCAACATTGCATTGTAATGTTGATCAGCAAACAACACAACACATCAAATAATATATTTTGTTCCAAATAAATTGAACAAAATTTGTTCAATTTATTTGGAACAAATGAATTATTTAATTATTTTAGTGACAAATGTCCATAACTAAATGCATTAAAAAAATGTTATGCCTCTTTTGGTGACCCTGACATACAAATATAAATCAGTACAAAGCACTTTAAAAGGATACAAAGTACATATCTTATAACCGGCTGATTCATATCACTTGCTTTTATACAATCCATGAGGTCCAATGCTGGCTGGCGCACCATAATAGCTGTCTCCGTAAATGTCTTGGTCTGCTGCTTGAAACTTTTGGGGAACCCGCCATGAGCAAAAAGCTGTTTGCACAAATCTGGGTTCACAGTGTAAAATAAACCTGCTTGCTTTTCACTGTGCTGAACCTGTAGTTATAATTAAATTAGTGCACTATAGTATATTTGTAAGTACACTATAATTATGGATGTTTAAGTTAGTAAGTGTGATTTATTAAATTATATAAACAGAAATTAGTCTTCCTTTTATAACTTACTGGAGAGTTCTCATTTGTTCTGAAAGTAACAGCTTGGGAATATCGCCGACACAGATGTCTGCAGCTGCGTGATAACATTTTAAGCTGACGTTAAATCAAATAAAAATAGAATAATTTATTCTTAACTTCTTATTATAAAATGTTCTTGAAGCAATCACAACATAACCTCAAAGACTGACTGGACTGACGTATGTCAAAAACTTTGCAAAATTAAAAGATTTCGTTCAAAAACCGTTTAAACTGCAGTCAGTCCGAAGTCGATATGAAAATTTATATTGAAAAAAAACTGTGTACACATTATAGATTATCAATTTTTGCTTAATCCTTTATTTAACACCAAAATCTTCTACGATAAGCAATTTTCTGCAAAGTTATTAATGTTTAGTATGTACTCAGTGTATGCGACGATTTGAAGGTGGCTGGCAGTGGATGGATGCGAGCTGCCTAAGACCGGGCGGGATGGTTGGCGTTCTCTGGGGGAGGCCTACGTTCAGCAGTGGACGGCTATAGGCTGATATGATGATGTACTAAGTTGCGAATATGGCTTCTTCCCGCGGCTTCGCTCGTGTTAATACAGGTTTTCAAGTTTCAAGCAAAAAAAGGTATAACCATCTCCAGTCGCATCTATCTCTGTACCAAAATTCATCAAAATCGTTTCAGCTTGTATTTTGTGAAGACAACTCATTAAATAAAACATTGTTTGTATATAATACATATTTTATTACTATTGAATATCACTGTTCCTATGATTTGCTTTGCATTCTTTTTTTCTTAAATAAACTTGTAGGTCTTGCCTGGCTAAGTAACTTTGGATCTACTTGATTTACTTTCTCCACAATATCTTTAACTACAATCGTCTGATAATCCCCATTATCATGTGTATCAAATTGCACTACCTTTTCTTTAGGGGTAATCTCAGTTATTTCAGATACTGCTTCATATTTGGACTTTTTTAGAATTGATGTTGTTCCAGTTCCAAATAGATTGGAGTGTGCTTCATAGATATCACTTGGTTTCAGGATACCTTTCTTAGGATCATAAGGTTCTGTATAAGATTCGGTGGGACTATGTTTAAACAATATTTCTAAAGTGTTAGAGTCATCCTCATCAACAAAGGACACACGCCTTTGCAACTTTGTAGCTGGTATTTTAGTTGAATCATCAATTTTTTCTTCTACATCTTCATTTTCAATGATGTCATCTAACCTGAAAAAAAGTGCCCATAAATATCAATTAACTTGAAAATTAAATCTGAACAGTTAGTAGGTACTCGAAGTGTGTAGTAACTATAATGTTAAATAGTAATGTTTTCAGAATGATAACATATGCCTACAATATTGCAATAAGTAATAAAGTTAAAGTGAAATATTAATTTATTATTACTGTAAGCTAGGATAAAGATAATAGAGAATAGAGAGCAGGGGTCCTGATTATGAAAAAAAAAAGTTGTTAAAGAATAATATCTATAACCTTACCTATCCATTTCATCTTCAAGTTCATCAAGTTGTTCTAGTTCATCTAACCTTGACATCAAATCTGAGTCACTTTTAGTTTGACTCCGTTCTCTATTCTTAAGTTCAAAAAGTTTTTCTTCTAATTCATTCTGCTTATCTATCACTTGCTGAAGTAATTCAAACTTTATTGCTGGCTCTGGTATTTTAATTGCATAAGGATCTTCTTTTTCTTTTATTTCCTTTTCATAGTCACCTTTCTCTTGATTCCCATAATCAGTTTCTTGATTTTTAATTTCAATTGAATCTTCTTTGGCTATGAAAGAATTATCTTTAGTATCCATAAGTGTCCTGGCTTTGCTGGCTTTGTTGTTATCATTCATACTGGTAAGTTCATTTTCTAACTCTTCCTGAAGCTCTAATTCTTCTAGCCTGTTCCATAATTCATCATCAGTTCCATCTTCTACTTGAATTTTCTCTTCTTTACTTTGTTTTTGTTGGTATTGTCTCACATTTTCCCTATGCTTCTCCCTCCAGGCTTTGTCATCTTCCTCACTGTAATACTCAACAATTTCCTGGCCTGCATTATCATGAACAGTTTTCCTTGTGAATGACATCTGGTTTTCCAAATATTCCTTTTCTTTGTTGTATATGTCCACATTAGATTGGGCATCTGAAACCATATCATAAAATAAAAAATATATAAGTAGTTCAGACATGGGTGGTTATGACTGCTGGAAATGGACCACTCCAATCCACTCCACCTATCTGAGAGGTAAGGCCATAGTGCACCATATTAGCTTAGTGAGAATCAACTTCATTTTGCTTGGTTAAAGGTTTAATTTTATGCAGAAACCTATAGTTCATAAATTTCAAGGTATGATAATTAATTATAAAGTAGGTACCTTTAATCCTATGCTGTCGTAGTATTTCAGCTTGTTTCAGTGAACATTTGACGAAGTAATCGGCTCCGAGAGCAACAGTTACTTCATTTGTATGTTTGAGCTCTCCTCTAAATAATATTCTGCTTCCGATGGGGACTAAAGTCGGAACTTTAAGCTTATCACTAAATATACTGAAGTCTAGGGATTTGAGGCTTTGTAAATAATTTTCCCAGAAACGAAGATTCCTTTCATTTTCGGCAGCGCTCTAAAATTATATCGAAACATTGAATATAACGATAAGGGCGTTATGCAAACGTTACGAATCATGCGTAGGTAGTAATATTGACTTTAGAAATGTATTTATATTAATACACTAGACTTAAAAGTTAGTTTACCTTGTAATATACTTCGCTAAGAATATCCATCATTCATTTGATCCAAATTTTGTTTGTTTCGTACACTTGCGCCGGCGGACTTAGTATCGTTTTGTTTTCACTTTTTAAAGTATATTATGTAAAATATTGTTTTACAGTGTATTGAACTCATTTGTACTTAATTTCAATATAGTAGGTAAGCACTATAATAATATGCAGTATTTATCAAATTGAAATGAGGTTTCTGCTGATTCGATTCTCTGTTATTTTGTTTGACTTGACAGTGACACACATGGTGTCACACATGCATGAGTGACTATTTTCATTTGACTTTGAGTTTTGGGTAGTTTTGACATAAGAATTATCTCGTTCAGAAGTCTCTCTAAATTTTACTTTTTCTCTCAAAAAAATATATTTTTATGTATCATCTGCTTTAGGTTGTATAACTAAATAAAACTCAGGAAGTAACAGTTGAAGCGATTATAATCTAATTAGAACTTATTGTTTATTAATATAAGTAAATCTATGGTTACTGTTGTGGTTTTTTTCACGATCGGTTGCTCGGTTGTCCACCAAATGTCAAAAACATACGGTCGATATTTGACGCAAAAATTGATCGATTGATTCGCAAACAGCGAATTTTGCAGCTTAGAACTGTGTACGACGAAGTAAAAAGTCCAATTTAATGTGATAAAGTTTGCTTTTGCGCGAGTTAATTCGAAATGGAGGAAAAGAAATCAATTCTGCATGAATTGTATGTATTTTCCGAATGGAAACCAGAACCAGAATACATAGTAAGTTGCTAACATATTTTGTAAATATGTTTCACTATTATTTGGACCATATTATTTATTATTCACACTATTCTACTATCCATGAATGAACTAACTAAATCTTATTTCTTTCTAATATTATGGAGTATAACATATTGCGCACTTTTTCCAGCAAAAATCAGATAGTATTCTTCCAGAAAATATATCAGCTATTTGGCGATGGATGAATTTCTTGGGGCCTAAAAAAAGCCTTATCGACGGCGTGACAACGTAAGTAGTTAGAAAATGCCGCAATAATTGACTTTGACCAATTGTTTTGGTCTAATTATATATTTTCATTGTCAGCCATTTAGAAAAACAACAGAAGTGGCATATTGCTTTGGGAGATGAAGGTAAAGTGATTGCTGTCCTGACTGATAATATACTGGAGATCAGAACTAAACGATCAGATTATGCCACCATTGCTGCGAGAACAACAGGTGATTTTATTATTATTATTATTTGTATCTCCACCTTGGATATCACGGCATGCCTCCCGTGTGGAAGACATCCGGTCCTTTGGCAGGCATGCGGGGGGACACAGGTCCAACGCGCAGAGGCCCTTTGGAGAACTTTAATCTAATATGGGATGGGGCACCAACCTGGGACACTCTACAACTGCACTATAGAAGTACAGCCATGGAGTATCCCGGGTGGGAGCAGGACTATTTTAAAATATGGAATTAAAATTAATAGGATTATGGATGTGGGTGTTTGATGGACCGATAACTTCTATTTGCCGGAAGAAAACGGCGTCTGCCTACGACCTCGCACTTACATCCTTAGGGATGGCAGATGGTGACTAGCCAACTCACTAGCTGGGCCCTCCAAAAAGCTGCCCCAGTACAGGCAGAAGGCGGCAACTGCGGCTAGGGGTGTCGAGAGGTCGAGCGGTTTCACCGGGTTTCCCCGCTATTATGCCATTAGACACTTCCGCCCCCGAGCATATAGCTCTGGCGGCCCCCCTCTGGCCGGCCAGTTAAGGCAAGACAGAGTCGAGAGTCCTGCGGGCGCTCTTGGAGTTCCACTCCAGCTACCCAATACGGGAAAACTGGAGACGAGGTCCTGACCGACTCTCTGGCAATAGGGACCGCAGTGTCGCCACTCACCATCAGCTCGCCACAAGCTGCCCTGCGGTTTGTGCGCCTTTCTTTAGACCTTGTGATACATTTTTTGTTTTATTATTATAGGTTGGTAGAAAGCGATTATAATCTACCCTCCAGTTTTACGTTAGTCTCATGGTGAGGTAACTTTGTCCCAGAGGGGGTTTATTATTATTATTATTATTTTTAAAAGTATTAACATCATCTGTATTCCTCGAAGGGTTAGGCACAGGTGTACTAATGTTTATACTGTTCATGTTCTGGATACCTTTTTACATATTCTAGTGAGCCGTGATGCCTATCCTCAATGGCGCAAGCTGGTGTGGAGCCCTGATTGTTCATTTGTAGTACTGGCTTATGGCAATGGAGTGGTCAGCTTCTTTGACCTCACAGCTTCCAACTTATTTAACATTCCAATAGTGAGTATATTTATATTTATTTATTTTTTTCTATTTTTTTTCTTTAAAAAAAATAATCTTACTAGCAATGTGGGTCACACATTACTAGTATTCTTGATAAACCCTCGTGCTAAGCTAAATGCTTGTGTTACGAGTGGGTTCACGTCGGTAGTGCAATGGGTGGGTTTCGAACCGGAAACCATATGATCACAAGTCCGACGCCCAAGCCATTAGGCTACCGACACTTGCAATATTTAACTTTCTTAACCCTTCAAGTCCCATATTTTAGACACAATGCAAAATCTATTGATTTGCCTTATGTGACAGCAGGGCCATGCATAAAAAAAAATATCAGTTTTTTTTTCTAATTTTAGGATTGCTCAAGGCCAGGAGGTTTGGAATGCACAGATAACACTCATGCAGTTGCTGATATAATATTTATGCCTCTGAGGGTCAAAGACTCAAAATGGTAAGTTGTTGGGCGTCTTCCTTTATAGTTAGTAATCTATCATTTCCATTTACAGAAATTTACAAGTGCAAAATTTTCAAGTATGTTATCACCTAGACCTATATTTATTCCATGTGGAGATTGATTTTGTCATCTGTGGTGTTAATTCAGTCCGACTTGCTTCATTTTTTTTACTTTTACATTCAAAAGACCATGCAAAATGGGTGAATTAAGTAGACTTTTTTATTTTCCACTTATCATTGAAAATACTGCAATCCTAACTTCGTTCAGGATTGTCTTTCCTATCTGTTACTGAAAATTCGTAAGAGCTTGGATAGATGAAAGATGAACTGTTCATATAAACAAATTGTGGACAGGAACTGGGAGGTGCTAGTGGTGACATACGACGGCAAGCTCCGCGGCTACCTCGTGTCGCAGACAGATGGCTGCAAGCTGCATCATTCATTCCGGTTCGCGGGCGGAGTCGCTGCCCTCAAGTACTGCGAGTCACATGCTACTTTGTACGTCGCTGGTGTCCCTAGAGGTTCTGTAAAGGTAATTTTGATTTATTAAAATTTAACTAACTTACTTAAAGGTAAGGTACCTATGAAAGAGTTTCAAAGAAATTGATGATTATTTATACTTTGATTGCAAAGTTAGACTTATGTTTTACAGCAGCAGCAGATATAATCGATCTGATGATCTAAGGGAAACAATGCATATTGAATCTTCCATAAACACAGGCAACAAAGGTCATTTTCGTTTGTTTAAGACTCCTTATTCCAAAATGTTTAGTTAACCTCCTGTGGGTAACTGATATTTTAAAAATATAATATATCTATCCTGTTTTCGTTATTTTGGTCAACCTAGGGTGAAAGCATTAGTGCAGTAGCGTAGCGTGTAGCAGGAGCGGCAAATTTTCACAATTATAATTCTCACAATAAAATAATACACATTAAATAGTTGTTGCTGAAACATTTTGGTAAATTTATCTAAATATTTCCCTTTTGTGTTACTTAGTTGAACTGTCTCATAGCTATTGATCATTTGGAATAAGGCTAAACGTCTATATCCCGCTGCCCACCGTAAAATTATCTTCTCCATTCACTAACAGGACCCAACATCGTCCCTGAGCGCGGGTATCACAGCGTGGCGCATACTGAACGAGGAGCCGTTCTACAAGCTGTCTGTGGTGTCTGATGAACTAGAGGCACACGCCAACGAACGGTTCAAGTTGTACGTGCCCTTTGGGTATTCCAACAACTTGGTGAGTTTGCAAACAGTGACATTTTAGGGATAAACAAACATGTTTTAACTATCTCTTTTTTCTTATTAACATTTTTTTATGCGCACGAGGCTTTTTGAGTGCTTGGTGTTTCATTGCAGCATCTCAATTTTAAGGATCTACTGTGCTCTGCGTGCTGATTAGCCGGTTCCTACTTTTTGAGCTCTTCACCAATCAGAAAGTCGAACGCGATCGATGCTTAAAATCGAGATAGTCCTATCCTATCCTACTTCCTACTTCCTTCCTACTAATATTATAAATGTGAAAGTTTGTGAGGATGGATGGATGGATGGATGGATGTTTGTTACTCTTTCACGCAAAAACTGCTGAACGGATTTTGATTAAACTTTACAGTATTATTGTTTATACATCAGAATAACATATGTATAGGCTTTAATTTATAACGATATTTTGGGACGTTCCCACTGGATTGCGAAAAATCTATTCCACGCGGACGAAGTCGGGGGCAAAAGCTTGTCAACTTATTTACAACAGATACAAACTTATACTTACTACACTGCGTGGCCAGGCACAGCTGTACTTATGCCAAGAATGAATTAAAGAACGGTACAATGGGCATAGGTCTAGGTAGTAGGTACTAGATCTAAATTATACATTTGGCAGAATCAACTACTCAATAATGATTTTATCTTTTCATCATCCAGGCATTCATAGTCCAAATGGAGCTATCCCCAGACGGCAGCAAGCTGGTCTGTCTCCATTACAATGGTGACGTGTCAGTGTGGCGGGTGCCGCTGCTCAAGCTGGTGCACCGGTGGCCGCTGAACACTCAGCCCCACTACGACCTGAGGAACCCACTTGCTGGCGACGAGAAGCCAGGCAAGAAGGACCTGGCTGTGTTCTACCCTGCCGACATTAATTGGTGGAGCAATGAGGTCAGTGAAAAGAATTTCAGAAGTATCCTATTGCCGCAAAACAATACTGTGACGTCTACATACATAGGTTCGCAGATTTCCATACTTATGATTGGAATCGTCAACCCTATACACCCTTGCGCCTTACTCACAGAATTGTATCTGAATAAGGGTGTGCCAGTGGCGTAGCACGGGTCACTAGCATCCGGTGCGGATCCCGAATTTGCCGCCCTTAAATTTTTTAAATGATTAACAAAAAATGTAGGGCATTATAAAACTAAACTGAAAAGTAAAAGAATGTTCTCACATTAAAAAAAAAAGAAGTAAAATTCATTGTTGATACATGGGCTGCCATTTTAGCGTTTTCTGGGCTAGATCTAGCGGAATTTTAGGGTAATCAACTCCCGTTGACTCCTAGCGGAGAATCTAGCGCTTTACCGAAATGGTTGTTAAATTATAAACTACTTATTATTTAGTACCATTTCAGCACATTGTGCGCGCACATTGATTAAATGAGCTTTTTTTTTGGTCAATCGAACAATTTATTTGTAATGTGGAACTTATCTATTTAACTCCTAATTCAAAAATAGCACCATGATCCAGCGCTTTTTGATCTGTCACGCTTGTTTAGCGGAATCTAGCGCTTTTCTTGAACTGATCTAGCGCCCAACACTCAAACGGACCTGGCAGCCCTGGTTGATACTGTATTATATATCACAACTAAACAATCATAAGACACCTACTTGTTTTTTTTTTTGTTAATATTTTGTTTTTGACCCCCGGTCAAATGCCGCCCCCGCCAAAGTGCCGCCCGGTGCGGACCGCACCCCCCCCATGCTACGCCACCGAGGTGTGCGTAATGGTTGCTGTAGCTTCTCAAGATATTAGTAGTCCCAAATTACTTGACTAGTTGATTCTAATGTGTATGCTATATTACTTGCTCCTACCAACTCGGAATCGATTTAGTTCAATAATTCAGTGTTTTATCTTTGCTCATCTTTCTGCGTACTGCAAGATGAAATTAGTGATTAGTATTAAATAATTCCTGTTTTATAGGAGATCATAGTGTCGCGATTCAGTGGTGCAGTCACTATTTGTGACATTGAAACAATGGCCAACATTCTGGGGAAGAAGCCGGAATTCTTTCAGGGATCGCCGCAGGTTAGTATTCTTACATAACTGTAACAATATAACTTATAATTTCTATGTATGTATGTATGTTTTCTATCGTCATATCATTTATATAGCTGGAAGTTTGGTCATACGATGTTTATTCGCGGATAAGGTCCCTGACAATGGAGGTTTATTGTGTGTAAAGGTAGAACCACTTCTTGGTATGGATGCAAATGAAATGACTACTATAAAAAAAACGGCAAAGAGGCGGTAGCCTAATGGCTAGGGCGTCGGACTTGTGATCATGTGGTTGCCGGTTCGAACCCCACCCATTGCACTACCGATGTGAACCCACTCGTAACACAAGCATTTAGCTTAGTACGAGGGGTTAACAAGATTACTAGTAATGTGTGACCCACATTGCTAGTAAGCTTTTTTTTTTTTTAAAAAAAAAGTTAAAGTTTTACTGATTACACGTATGTAATTACATTCTGGAAGGTCTTAAACAGGTGGTTATAATTAATACATTTTGAAAATACATATCGTTTGAATTTAAACCTTATTTATATGATAATATAAGTCGTACGGCAATCACTCGAAAAATAATTTACATGTGACTTTTTGTATTTTATATTCGTGTTGGTTTTGCATAAGTAACAGTTATTTAACAGCTAACACACATTTTGCCGCGTTTTCGTGCCTCATATTGACGATAAACTTTATTCAGAAACTCAAAAGTATACTAAACATTAAACATATATAAATAAATTAAATTAAATACATGAGCTACACTTGTGAGTAAAATCAAACTACTTCTTATAGGTCTTATGGGATAGCTTTGTTTATTGCCGATAGTTGTCGACCCATGATCATAGATGCTGTTAGAGATCCGAAACTTCGAATTTCATAATTATTATTTATCGCTATAAAATCCGTTCAAAGTAGTAATATTTCTACGTATTTTTGCAATATTTTTAACAGATAACATGCGCTCACGGTGGGACTTTTATGGTGTTAGAATGTGAGAGCAACGTGCTGCCCGCTAAGAAGTCACGAAGCGACGAGAGCGTAAGTAATAAAAATATAACTGTTCTGTTTGTTCGTTTATTTTACAGAAATGTATACAGGAGGAGTTTATAAATACTGTCTCATTGCTAAACATGACGCTGCTATAGGATTAAGCTGCATATTTATACTTAATCTCCGGAAGTAATTAGGTAGGTAATTTTGAAAATAAGCAAGTTGACTGTAGCTATATTTTCACAATAAATAAAATCGGATGTCATAAAGCATTGTCCTACACCAGTTTTGTTGGAAAAGGACACATTATGCCCTCTTAATCCCCACCAAAAATGATACAACTTGCAACACTTACTATCATTATCCTCATCCATTCGCAGTCCGGTTGTATCTTAGAACTATATTAGCTGATTCAAATATATTTTTTATATACAGAATATTTAACTATATTTGCATGTTATCTATACTAATATAAAAAAGAGAAAATGTTTGTTTGTTTGTAAGCTTGATTAAAAAAAAAACAAACATCATTCAACGACCTTATTCGTTTACTGTTAGATACGTTATCCCCAAGTAAAATTAGTTACTCGTTATTTTTTTTTGTGACAAATGCAACACTAAAAAATTAAAAATAAATGTTTAAATACACATGAATTCTTAGATGGAGGTAGTTCGAGCAGAGGCCGATACAGAAGATACGATGCTAGAATTGACCAAGGAGTTGATAAAGAGCGTGTTGTACGCCATCACGGACATCGAGACGTTCCAGCCGAAGCCGCGGCGCATCACTGTAGTGTCGCGGGTCTACCGCCTGCTCGGCCTCAAGAGCACCACGCCCACTGAGCTCTTCTCTAGGAAGGTGAGCCATCAACATCATCATCGTCTTTTAGAGTTGTTGGCGTCGAAGTTGAGAGAGCGATGTTGCGCTACGAGTCGATCTTCTCGCCTCATCATCTACGTTTATTAAAATCATCATACACTATACGTGTTCGTCAGTTTAAGTGTCATGATATCTTACATAGATATGATACATACCATCATTTAATAACAACCCTATAATATTTCTTTGAAATGGGAATCGCCCCAAAACTCGATTTAGGACTACAATCACAGGACTAAATTTTGTTTAACGCCGGTATTTCCAAAAAGACTGTATTATATTTTTCTTCCCAAGTTTATGGTTCCTTGTCCTAGGCCAGGGTCTGAGAAGGCCAGAAGGCCACGCTTATGGCCAATTAAGTAGTTTACTATTCAAATTGAAGGCTTATATTGTCTCACTGCGAGCGATCAAGGAGGCTGAACCTAGTTCCAGTTAGTAATCTGCCCTAAAACCTATTAATCCGTGTCACACAGATCGAGAGCGGCAACTACACCGAAGCGCTAGCCCTGGCAGACACGTTTGGGCTGGACAGTGACCTCGTGTACCAGCAGCAGTGGCGCAAGAACCCCGTCTCCACCGACGCCATACAGAAGTACTTGGTGAGTTGGGAGTGATGACGTAACAACATTGAAGTATAGGGCCTGCTACACTAACTTGATAGTATAAGAAGTGACGACGATTCTGAGAACATTTAAACGTAAAGTTTACGTATAAAATCGCTTGTAATTAGTATTGAAAATTTAATATTAGCCTAAGGTACAAGGTACTCGATGCATTCCTTACTTTATTATGGTGAAGGTTTCAGTATGTCTAATTATCACATTACATTAGTATCATTTAGAAGGAGCATGCATTAATAATACGTATAACAATTTACATCTCTTTGGTTTCACTTAAGTCCTTACATTACTTAAAATAATTTATCTTGTTCCTATGTAAGTTTCGAATGTTCGAAACAGTAATTGTATGCAATAAAACTACGATTGTAGAGCAAAGTATCCAAGAAGATATGGGCAGTGCACCAGTGTGTGGACAGACTGCCGGAGACTCTCCCAGCTGCAAAAGAACTTCTACAGTTTGGACTGGAACTTACAAACGAAACCATATTGGATGGTAAGAAAGGAATAGACAAACTGCAGCTTTATGTATTTGCGTTTTATTTTATATTTAAAAGTAACTTAAGTTTGTTTGCAAAGTTTTTTGAAGTTCAATATAGAAATTAAATTAAAAATAACTGCATAGGTATACATCTACATCTCTCTCAAACCGTCGCTTCCACACAAATATTAAACAACAATTTCAAGGCCAAATATTTTTCGAAAATAGAATCCCTAGGAAGCCAGTTGTTTCTGTCGAGGTCACTGAACATTATGATGAAACCCATGGCTCCAATTATAGGCCTAGGAAAGGCAAGTGCTGTTTGTAGTTTGTGTACGAGTCCGATTTACAGTCCTATTTTCTGTGCAGAAATAAACAAGGAACAAATAGATCCGCTGTCGGACATGGAAGACATCACGCTAGCGCATTTGAACGCGTACACCAGCGAACTATTGCGATGCAGACATGTCATGCTGTTCTACAAGGAGAGGCTCAAACTGTACGAGGTAATGTCCACAACCTATCTTGACGCAGTATAATATTCGTATTACATTCAGTCAACAAAAGAGTTAGGTATACAGGTAG
This sequence comes from Subacronicta megacephala, assembly GCA_958496365.1. Lineage (NCBI taxonomy): Eukaryota > Metazoa > Arthropoda > Insecta > Lepidoptera > Noctuidae > Subacronicta > Subacronicta megacephala. The sequence goes on from OY292514.1 coordinate 16,103,505, forward strand.
CTAACTTTAAATGTGTCTTGACAAAGTTTGTATAATACCTATTAATATCACGCAATACGTGTCAAAATGCTGGTTTTGTTAGCAGCCTTCATATGAAGATGAAAATCTATATCAAGACATATGTTTGGTAGGTGCCTGTATGCCTCACTCTTTTGTATTAAATGGATTTTTTAATGCGGTAATCTCCTATTTCCCAATCCCATATTAGCCAAAATTCCTTCTTAGCACTCACTTACGTATCTCCAAGAATCTCCTAAAAAATCATGCTTCTAAGCTCACCGTTTGAAGCTTTGTTGTTTGTAAATAGGTCAAGCAGATTTTTTAATATTTAAATGTCATTCCCAGTCAATACTACGGTGTGAGAAATCCACCTACATAAAAGACGAGTACGACCGTCTCCGCAGTAACAGTATAGTGCACAGTGCTATGGAGATCGCCAAGGAAGGTCGCATAGAGGCTCTCACGTGTCTCTGGCCGCATATCAAGACTACCGTGATGCAGCTGGTGGTCCTGGAGAAGCTGCCAGAGACCATTAACCCGCTGGAGTACCAGCATCTACTGCCCACAAGGCATCCCTTCGAGTGGTTTGATAAGCGGTCGCCGGTGAAGGTCCCTCCATGTGTACCCGAGGACGATTGGTGTAGGAACTATATTTTCATGTATGTCTATTATGGTATATTGTCTAATTTTGGTGCTAGTAGCTTTTAGCAGGTTTATAGAAACTTAAATAATATAACCCTAACGTTTAAAATGGAAACTGTAACTTAAGAAAGTAAATCGTTGACTTTGTTGATACATAAATAGCCGAATAACGGATAGGAAATTATTGATAGTGTTTAATGCTCCTATTTCATAAAAATACGCGGAGTCTGATCCTCGGTTATAATTTTTTGCCAGAAAATCAGAAAGACTGGTTTCGGGACGTATCTAAATAAACTCATCTTACCAGGTCTATTTGGAGCTCAAACTGGTCCGAAGACTCGACCCCTGAAACCGAAACCGCTGGAGAGATACCTTCAGCCACGGACAATATATCAAAATGGTACAACAAGAGAGCGAGGGAGATAGAAGAACGCAGTGGCCTTGTCTCACACGCACTTACTTTGGTCACTCTCGCGACTATAGGAGGCGGTGTGGAAGGGCTCGATGAAATCTTGTTCCATCTACTGACTCTAGATACGCTGATATATGACATCAATGTGGAAGGGGTGACCTTAGATCAGGTTCAGAAGATGTCCACATTGGAGACCTGCACCATGCTTATGAAGATGGTAAGTTAACTCATTTATCAACAAAACCAGATTATAAATGAATTAAAAATCGATGTTGGATTTTTTAAATGTTTTAAAAATAAATAATATATTAGTGATAGAATTATTAAATATGAACTTAATTTAATGACAGATTCCGATAATTCACATATTTGATTCCGAATAAAGTTTGAAGTGCTCCACTGGAAATTTGGTTTTGAAAAATCTGTAGTTACTACTTGTGTTATATGCTTCTTCTTCTTCTTCGTCGACACACTCTTGACAGAATGGTCAGTCATTTTTTTTTTTTTTTTAAAAAAAAAGCTTACTAGCAATGTGGGTCACACATTACTAGTATTCTTGTTAACCCCTCGTGCTAAGCTAAAATGCTTGTGTTAGTGGGTTCACGTCGGTAGTGTAATGGGTGGGGTTCGAACCGGCAAGCGTATGATCGCAAGTCCGACGCCCTAGCCATTAGGCTACCGCCGCTCTTGAAATCTTGAATTTAGGCGTTAGTGTTGCCCTTCTCGTGCACTCATGGAGGGGACTATGCTCACCGAACGTTTTTTGCAGTCTACGCCACTCACCTTCGTGTCAGACCTAAAGCAGTTTGTGATACCGTTCCTGAAGCGCTGCGAGAAATTATCGAAGCGCAGTGACGCGTGCATCACCGGTCTTATCGAATATCTCGAGAGCCTCAGCATCGAGGATCTGTCTTCTATACTACTTGTGAGTAATATTCCTTTGCAAGTCGGTAACATTGTTACCATAACACTGTTACTTGTTTGGATTATGCTAGTAGTCAATAAATCACCTTAAAATATGAATTTTCTTACATAAAGGTGCTACAATCGCCTAACGAGTTCGAACTAGACGTTAGAACCCACCTGGAGTTGGTAGAGCGTTGTCTGTTCGCTCACACCGGCACCGACCAGCTTGATAAGGCGTGTGACTTGCTCGACACTTTACTGAAGGAGAGGTAAGCACTCAATGAGTAAGTGGAGGTTTTAACTGTTATGGTTTTACGATTGGAGTCAAAAATATTAGACGAGCCCTAAGTCAATGCAAGTGCGACTATGAAGTCGTCAACATAAACTGTTTCCATACACCGTTAGTGTTATCAACTATCATAGATGTTTTGTAATGATTATATTATGATAAACTGGATGCATGACCGACTAAATCGTCGTCGTAGTAAACAGAAAGCGTTTTTCATTGTTATAAAATGCAACTATACGTATGAAGGCTGTTTGATGATAGCCCTTACATTGATCAAATTTTATAAGTTATTTTATGAAATATCATCATCATCAACCCATTACATTGTCCCACTGCTGGGCACGGGTCTCCTCTCAGTACGAGAGGGATTAGGCTATAGTGCGCCACGCTAGCCTACTGCGGGTTGGCAGACTTCACACGCCGTAAAGAAAATCTCTCAGGCATGCAGGTTTCCTCACGATGTTTTCCTTCACCGTTTAAGCGCGTGATAATTAATTATTAATACGCACATGACTTCGAAAAGTCAGAGGTGCGTGCCTTGGATTCGAACTCGAGAACTTTGACTTGGCCGTCCAATGGTCATATCACTAGGCTATCACTGCCTATTATGAAATTAATATTCTTACCTTCTAACTACTTCTAACTTATTCCTTCCTTATTATCATTGTAGTGACGGCAGCATAAGCAGCAGCGAGTTAGTTCGTCGTATTACGGAAGTAGAACGTCTGGTTTCTGCCAGTAATCGCCTAGCTTGGCGTGGCGTCAAGGTGCCACCAAAAGATCTTCGAGAACTAAAAGAAGATCCACAGCATGTTTATAACTTACTCACTAAAGTTTCAAGGACCCTCGCCTTAGGGTAAGTTTTTTTATTATGTTTAGGACATCCCAGATCCATCTGTGAATAATTGAAAGTTGGTGTTCTGCAGACCGTTATTTGCTAGTGGTGGATTAGAAGCGAAGCTGTTTCAGAAGTATTTTTATTCTTGCTTAAGCAATTTTTTTAGGATATTCTAAGCAATTAGCGAAATATTACGAGGGACTTGTAAATATATTGTGAAATATGTATTTGTTTAGTCGTCAAGCACCTTAATTCAATAAATTCAGCAGCAGAGCTATAGCAAATTTGGCGCCTTGATAAGAGGAAATGTAAATAAAAAGCACTGTCGTGTTATAATTATGGTCAGATTCACTAACGCTTTTGCTCCATATTAATTGTAAATAAATGTATGTATATAATATTGACCGCAGCTGTTATTGTAAATAACACCTATTATTGTCTGTCTAATCTCGAACAGAATGATGTTTTAATTTATTGTCAATCTTCATCATACAACAACTATCGTCACCCATATTTGAAATTATTGTTAAGGTAAAGTGTCTAGTAAAAAGTTGACTATTTAACAGAGCACCTTTTCGCGTGACTCGTTACGTTCGTGAGGACTATGTACCAGAAAAACATGAAATGATAGTACCTAAGGCTACGAATAAATAATACTCAGGAAATGTAACTGCATTAAGAAAATGACCCAACAAAAGTTGTGTCCAAGTAGGCGGAGCTTCAAAATTGTGTCCAGCGCGCCATCAATCGGACATTTTCCTTGCAAGCGAGCATATGTCAAACGTTTTAGCTTAATATCATTGTGAATCATCATTCCATCATGTGTTGTGAAGTGGTGCAGGAGACATACAAGATTAAAATGTCCAGAAATCACTTTTCACTTGTAAGTAGTAGCTTAATTATAATTATATTCAACGTTGTTCAAATACGTTATCAAAACGAGATGGTCAATATTATGCAAAATGAAGTCAGTCAATTTTTTACCTAATTTAGAAAGATTTTTTTCTAGATGAAATATTGAAAAGTAAATCGATATATTTAGATATTTTTATAAGACTAATGTATTTTGTTTTTTTCTTAGTTTCCCTGCCGATCCCATTCGGCAAAATAAGTGGATAGCTGCAGTTCAATTAGAAAGACGAGAGTATGACTGGATGCCTGTGAAAACTAGCAGAGTATGCTCCATGCATTTTGATGAAAAATATTTTTACAAATCATTAAAGGGATATACCATGTTACACAAAACTGCAGTACCAGTTTGTACAAATATCCACATACAACTGAAGTACCAGGTCAACAGAAACCTTAAAGGATCCTGGTGACCTATTGCCAAGGTTATGATCTGAGCAAACAAACGACTCAATTGAATACACTAACACTATTTCAACGCTCCAACAATAATAGATGAAGTCGCAATTCTTGTTGGCAAACCATCGGCTTTGTTCGTTTTAGCACCATACAACAAAACGAAAAAGTACCCAATCTAAGCCTTTTTAGTAACCGACGAAAAATATCTACGGGGGGGGGTCCAGAATCATGTACTGAATTCATGGTAAGCGGTTGTGCGTCGATGTCCCTTCCACCCTGTATTAAGTATAAATTTTAAAAAATCACAATAGTATAAAATATTTAATATAATTATAATAGTTTTATTATTGACTTGGTCCGGTCTACTTATTGCATAATATTTTCCACGCCATTTTGACTCAGATGTCATAACAGACATTACAGCACGCGCGTGAACCAATCCCTGTTTTCTCTCTGAATTTAAACCAATTACCAAGCATGTCTATTTGAAACATCGCAAGTGATTCGAATTTTGAATCGTCGTCATTTCGTTTGAAGTAGGCCCACTTTTTGAGCGGAATTTGTTCCGAGTTACGCTTCCTGAGTATTATTTATTCGTAGACCTAAGGTCATCCCACCGCTGGTCAGGTAAGTCGTCTAGCCGTCGGTATGAAGGTACTCGAAATACCGACGTTCTTGTGAAACCTGACCATATGAATGTATGCCGTACCGTGGACAAGCCATAAATGCCATTTCATCATCATCATCAAACTAGTTCCTATTAGTGAATAAACCAGCTCAAATACACAATCCGAATAAAATTCACAAACAGATCAGTGGACAGTGATACGTCACGCCGCTTTATACTATGACATTTCTATCCATACCTGTTGCAGCGTAATTGGATTAAGCTTGTTTCATGTACGGTGTCTATTCATGTACGCCCATCCCGCTCTGTGTGCTTATTGATCCGGTCTACGAAAAATGATCCAATGAGCACGCAAGGCTTGCGTGATGTAAAGTGTTGCAAGTCTGTTGCTGGTCTAAAGACAGTCCGGATTCATTGGTTTTGCATGAAATGGGTAACTATAGATGTTGATTAGACTCCTCTTACTGTCATACAATTATTAATGTATAAATGTCTTCATGTATGGTAGTTAGTGCAAAATTTATATAACGTACATTTCATGTATTTATCATAATATTATGTTCCGATTATTATTTTCTTGCAAAGAGAAGAAGCGAACTTCAACTTGCATATATTACAATGTCATGGATGTATGAGTAGGTAATGAAATGAATACTTTTAAAATTCAATAAGACATTTAAACCAAATAGATAAAGCTGAAAGTTTCTCAGCGCATGCCCCTTACACACGATCTAACCTTTCTAGTACTATCCAGAAGAAAATATGGAAAAAAATATGTTTATAATTTAACGAGAGTAGGCTGATATATTACACACCTTTGTTACCTGCCAAAGCGTCTATGACCTAAAGTTTATAGTATTCCATCGTTCCTACCTGTGTTATGGTTAAGAAACTTTCAACTTTTATGAAATAATGAAGGTCTAGCGGCCACGGGCTCTTGCTTTAATATTTTTTTAAGTATTTTAAATGTTTGATAAAGTTTATCTGGTCAAGTCCAGAGGTAGCGTACCTTTGTCCTTTAAAGGTACCTGAATCAGTCTCTCATGTATCCTCTTCGATTTCGTTGTAGTTTTTGATAATTGTTTGGCAGTGAATGTTTGGTATATTTTATCGTTATGTTTTGTTTCGTTTTATTTCATGATGTATATCTAGCATAGTTCCTTTTACTTCTATAATTTGCAGCTTGATCTCCTGATTATAATAATTAGATCTTAAGTTTTTTATAATTATAATGCCGTTTTGTTTTTATTGCTCCCCATGTATTTTATTTTATAAGTTACTTTTTGTTTATTCATGTTGTCTAATGAATATTCCGAATCTGTATGTAATTGTTAAATGTATCAGATGTATTAATTTTGTGTAAAACACCCAATCTTCACTACGAGTTTTTGTATGTGACTCAATGAAATTCATGAAGTTCTCATGAAATGTTAACAAAGTGATCTTAAATACAATTTATGGAAGAAGAGTTGTCTATGCGAAGTCATATTTTGTGTTCGAAAAATATTTCGCACAGTCAATTGTTTTACCATATTCATATCATTGTTATATAGTTGTAATAACATATAGCAGCCAAGAACTTGTGGGGATTTCTTCCAAATATGTTGTATAAAGTAAAATGTATTTGTGTCTTACATATTGTAGTAGAAAGGAAAATGTATGTTAATTAATTCAAAGATGTATGAAAGTATATGAAATTAGTCTTGATTCGAAATAAGTGTTTCTCAAAGCTTGTAGTTAGTATACGTTGTCTAGCTGTGTCTGTGGTCCGGTGCATTGCTCTGCGTGATTGTGCGATTTATTTATCTATTCTATTTTTGTGGCGAGTCACAAATGCTAGACAAATTACCAGAAACAAAAGAATCGGGTTTATATTATAGCAAAACATCTGATTACCAATTAATCATATACAATATCAAACATATACATTCCATTCAGTAATTGTTAGTGATTTGAACAGCCTTGCACAATTCATGAGTAACCTTTGATTTCATATTCCATCGCGTCGCAATTGGGGCTCACATAAGACAACTGATCGTTGCATGCAGTGATCATCGCTTGCAATGGTCCTTTATATTTCATTATTACCGTAGTCAGTTTTCAGATAATTATTCTCGGTTTCAGCGATGAAAAACCTACGCCACAGGATTGGGAGAAGTTACTGAAAGATATACTCGAACTGCAATCCACCTTGTTTGTTGAATCTATCACTAAAGATCAGTGCTATGAGGTAATAATAATATTATTGTGCTCACATATCTGATCAGTCTAATTGGGTCGAATTTATAAGATTTTAATTTGTAATAAAAAATAAACAAATTCTATTTATCCGCTTATTATCCGGACTGAGGGCTGATCTTATTTCCAACTGTACACTTAGTACTGTTTAAAAGTTTAGGAGGCGGTGAAAGATGGGCGTTTTGGGGTGCAATCTATAATGTAAAAATGACGTTCAAAATTACTACTTACTACTACTATTAGTAGTCTATCTTAAAATATCATGACTTTGACTTTGAAAGGTAAATTTTTCCTTCTCAGATCTATGCTCTAGCCTTGCTTACGTCAGGGGACGCGCCCAGCATCAAACTAGCGAGCGAAGTACTGACATGCAGCGCGGATGACCGGCGCAACTCCACGCAAGTCAACTACGAGAGGAGCGTGTCGCTAGCGACTGCTGCAGCTATGGAGTATTTTAACTCCGCTAACTCTTTGACCGACCCCGGATTGGAACTTGCCAAGTATGATCATTATTTTAAAATTCTGGAAATATTATGATACAATTTTTCAAGATCATTTAGGGGGAGAAGAAATCGTTTTCTTAAATATCAAACAAAGACGTGTCAGTGTTTTATGGTGAGACTGGAGACTTAAATTTGAATGACGTATGATGTATGTCGATGCGTTATCATCATCACAATATCAGTCGAAAGAAGTCAAAAGAGGCATGTTCCGGTTTAAAACTACTAGGCATATGAGGCTTAACAACTGAGGTCTTAATGACAACAGAGATACTGCTGTTATTGCTGGGCGTCTAAGAACTGCGGTTGCTGCTTATCATCAAGCGGCCCTCATTCTTATCTGACGTGTTATTACGATGAGAAAACCTTAAGTTTTTCTCATAAAAGAAATCTAGGAGTTTGTACATAGAGGCGTAGAGTACGAAAAGGCTACTTCAATTGTGTACCCATCTTGACCCCCTTTGTGCTTTCTACCAGTGAATAACTATAACTACTAAACTATATGGGCATTTATTACTTATGCCTAAAAGACCTTGGGCCCTCGTATCACTGTATTACCTATCGAAAATACCTTGGCTTGACCCATTTCTAAATTATTCAAACGAAACTATTATGTAGGTACGTAGTTTGGTAGTAGAAATATGTTGTTATCTACATACTGTAATACTTAATGGAAAAACAAAATAGATTGACTGGAATTTTTATAACCTTTCAGATGTTGCCTGACACTTATAAACGACAGTAATCCAGAAATTCAACGGGAGTTGGATTTGATACAGGCTTTGCATATACTAAGTGGTTTCAATATTGATGTCGTTCCCATTCAAGGTAAAGCATTACATATATACATATTATTTTAAATATTTTTGACGGAATAAATAATTTATAAATGTGTTATTTTGCAGTTCGTATTTGTGAAGATCGGATGAAGCTAATAGAAGCGTGTTTGGTGTTAGGCACTAACGCACACTTGGTTAGTCACAAACTTCTGAAGTTAGCGGCGTTGTTAAGAATCGCCGGAGACGATGAACAGTTGAGGTACATAATTAAGTATATATCTTTATAGTAATTATGATTGTGCCAAAATAAATTCAATTAAAATATCTCTTAAAGAAAATATAATTAAACGAAATTAGTTTCTAAGTGTCTTGACGTCACAACTCGCTTTAGTATTTTAGGGTGTCAACCACTGTGAATATCACATCAGTCCAGTCTAGCTTCATTTTCGATCAATATGTAGCTAAAATAAAGTAGCTTTAGTTAAAACTTGAAATTGAAAATTGCAAGATGTAATTCTAAAAATGTAATTATTCATCCAACTCTACATTTTTGAAGGAAATAAGATATTCAATACACCGTGAAATTTTAGTCGTCTTACGCGTGAAAGGGCCTCTTCATATTCATCATTATGAACAATTTTCGCTATAGGACCAACCGTGAAATCGTGGAAAATCAGTCAGCGGTTTCATAAAAAAAATAAATGTAGAGAATATACCTATGTTTCTTTTCGCTG